>CM061351.1:87794538-87989538 GCA_030867105.1 Liasis olivaceus
GACCTTCTTCCCATGAGAAAATCCTGATAATAATAACATATTCTGAGAATCCTGATTGTGTTGTACCTTCTCCCTTTTCTTATACTACAGCGAATTATGGAGGCAGATCCATATCCCTACTTTGTTTTGTCTTTTTCTTTGTTTTGGCCCTAAAAACATTTCAGTCCCTTGAGCCTAGGTAATAGTTCTGGCCTATTTCCACCAAGGTAATCAATCTTCCTTACTCTCCACAGTAGCTGAATCATGTCATATATACATTGTGTGACCTGAACAATCTAAACTAATCCCTCATATTATAGAACCTCCAAAAATTAGAATTTGACTTCATTTTACTATGGCTTAGTATTTCTTCAAGGAAAGATGGATCTGATAGTGACCAGAAAAAGATTGTTTTGTGTGTGTTGAAAAAAGAATGACAGAACTTTCATATTTTACTACCATTTCTATTGCTTTTTTAAAAATAAGCACTTAAAATCAGTAGAAATAGGTTTTCAGGAGGAAGGAAGGAAGGAAGGAAGGAAGGGAGGGAGGGAGGGAGGGAGGGTCAGCCCCACTAGCTTGAGAACATCAGGCAATCTACTTTGCAGGAACACTAGAACTACTTTTTCTTCCCATTCTGACTGTGCTGCACCACCCCCCGACCTCCCACCCCACCTTTTCACTCTGGTGAATCAGGCAGGTATTTGCCTCAGGTGCTTCCAAATGTTATCTGGTTTCTCAGGTCTTTAAAAAAAAGGTTTTGGCCCCTTTTTTCTACATGAAGGTTGTTGTGTATTTATGTCAAGGATGTCTTCCTTACTCTCTACAAGAAGGCAGACAAATGTTCAGGAATTATTGCATTAAACAACTCTTTTGATCATCATGGTAAAAATATGTGTCTTTCTAGGATACCAGTATCAGCAAGATTGTCACAGAGAACAAGACTGCCATAACGGAGTTCATCCTGGTTGGACTGTCTACAACCACTGAAATAGAGACACTTATCTTCTGGGTATTCATATTCATCTATGTTACAGCCCTAAGTGCAAATTTGCTCCTCATCCTTACCATATGCACCTTTAGGAAACTCCACACACCCATGTACTTCTTCATTGTCAACTTGTCCTTAGTGAATGTACTCTCTATATCAGTTACCACACCTAAATTGCTCCAGAGTCTTTGGACTGGAAGAAAGACCATCTTGTTTTATGGTTGCTTTACTCAGGTCTTTCTGTTTATATGGGCTTTGGGCACAGAGGTTCTGCTTCTCTCCTTTATGGCTTTTGATCGCTATGCTGCTATCTGTCACCCTTTCCGGTACCCCATGATCATGAGGAAGCAGGTGTGCTTTGGCATAGCAAGTGTTGTTTGGATTGTTGGAATGGTTGATTCTGCAGTCCATGCTTGTCTTGTGATGCAGCTCTCTTTCTGTGACTCCAATATTGTCAATCATTTCTTCTGTGATCTTCCCCCATTACTGCACCTCTCATGCTCAAATACAAGTTTAAATGAAGCTATGTCATTTGTCTCAGATGTGATATTTGGGATTGTTTCTTGTGGGTTGACTCTAACATCATATTTTTTAATAATAAGAGCTATCTTCAGAATCCGTTCCACTGAAGGGAAGAAGGGTTGTTGACTTCAATATGGCCCATATTGGGGCATCATACAATGTTGAAAAATTGCTGGGGAGAAATCACAGAGTTGGCAAAAGAAAGTTTGCCATTGGGATTACTCGAGGTTAATCTCCAAAAGGATATGCTATCATTAGTTTTTATAGCCCTGTGCAGCTGATCCAATACATTCATACTTTTAAGATTCCAAAGACATGAATATTAGATTTCATAATAAAATGGAGATAAAATTTCAACTGATTTATGATAATTTAATATTAATATTAATAAAGAGGGTCCTTGTGCCTATTTGTCTTTCAGTTCTTGCTTTCTTTCATCGTATGTCTTATATTTTAACTTCCTTTGTTTTAGGCTATAAACTAGCTTGACTGTACATTCTGAATAAAAAATACATGGCTTGACCAAATAAATAAATACCATTGAAAGAAACCGTTTAATTTTGTCATAAATTAAATGATCTCAGGTTATGTAGCAATGAATATTGAATGCTACATACAGTTTCTATGTATGAAGGCACAAAACAGTTTAAGAATGAGTGTTTGTTGTTTTTGAATAAACAATAAATATAAGAGCCCTACTCAGTGTTTATTAATACTGGAGCATGCACCATAAGGACATCAGTCATGCATCCTGAAACCAGCTCCCATGACTCAAAGGATAGTTTGTGGTAAGCAATGCACTTTCACCACAAGTTTAAGTAGGACAAAGCTCTAGGCATAAATGGCTGTACATATGCCTGTGAGTCAGGATCCTGTTCTGAGTGACTTCATATACACAGCTCTATACTTTCAAACAAAGGATATATCTATATCTATATCTATATCTATATCTATATCTATATCTATATCTATATCTATCTATATATACATATCTATATCTATATATACATATATATACATATACACACACACACACACACACACACACGCACACACATACTGTACATGCACATACATACATACATGGGAGACCAGGATTCAAATCCCGGTTGGTTCCAAACTTACCAATAGGGGTCCCTGGGCAAAGACCACCTAACACTTCACCTGCCTATCTCAGATATGAGAGTGACACAATCTAAGACAGTCATGCCGTCTCAGACATCACCAGATTAACAAGGTCCACACCAGATGATGGAGAACCAGGAAAATTTGACAATAAGTGGGCTATTGGAACAAACCATAGATGGAAGGGGCAAGGGAACCTGGAATTGATGGAATGCTCCCACAAGTAGACCTAATGAGAGGGGATATATGAAATGTATGAGGGAACTATGGATGGACAGAAGACCTACATCAACACTAACTGAGAAACAACTAGTTACCGAACACTTCAACATAGTGAAGAGGAAGCTGCTCTCAAAACTTGAGATTGACCCACTACACATTACATCCCAGACTCAAGAAGATGTGGAAGAACAACTGGATGTGTTGCCAACACCTAAAGCTGGGATGTTACTGCCACCCCCTCCATTACAGAGAAGAGCAGCTGATATGAGGCATAAGATCATGGATAAACTAGCTACAGTCAACCCTCGAGACTGATTACCAAAGCTCAATGGAAAAGTGCCATCAGATAGTATGCTAGAAGATGCCAATAGAATCCTCATGACAATCCTCGCTACACCATAACTCAAACCAATGAATTGGTATTCTGTACAGCCACTGTACTGCTGGAGATGCTTGGCTACACAATCAAGAAGAAGAGCAGTACATACCCACTCCGGAAAATGAGGTTGGAGGCTAAAATCAAAGGAACACAGAGAGAAATTAGTCAGCTGGTGGAATTACAGAAGAGTGTGGAGTTTAAGGATAAGACTGAAAAAATACAAGTGTCTAACTCCATTAGAAGCTGTAGAGACTGCTAAACAAATGCTCACAGTACTGGCTACCAGGCTAAGGAGATACACTAGAGAAGCAGAGGCCAAGAAGATAAAAGCCCTGTTCTCCAAAGAACCATCCAAAGTATATACCCAACTGTAGTGCAACAACACAGTAACAGCAGAGCCACCAACACCAAAAACTGAACAGTACTGGAAGAACATATGGGAGAAAGAGAAGATACATAACACCAGTGCAAAGTGGCTGCAGGACCTGAGAGCAGACCTCAGTAATCTCCCAGAACAGAATCAGTCACTATCATAGTAGAAGACATCCAACAATGGGTCAAGAACATGAAGAGCTGGATGGCACCTGTCCTGGACATGATCCACACTTAGTCACTAAAGAAACTAACAGCAGTGCATGAACACCTAGCAGCACAGATGAACCAGGTGCTAGCAGTAGTCTCCCACCCAGACTGGATTGACTATAGGAAAGATTCAGTGCCACACACATGGATCTGTGAATGTTTGGCACTATATAAAGTCAACAGGACACCAAGGACCTCCCTCAAGAACTCAATGGGACTGTGGAAGACAACACTGGAAGTCAACTCAAGACAGGTCACACAGGTGGCCACCAAGTGTGACATATACCAAGGTGATGCACTGCTGCTGTTCTGCATAAGCTTGAACCCCCTCAGCAGATAACCGCAAGGACTGGATATGGGTACAAGTTCAACAGTGCAACTACCATCAACCACCTCCTCTACATGGATGACATCAAGCTGTATGCTAAGAGTGAATGAGACATTGACTCTCTGATCCACCTGACAGAGATCTACAGTGAGGACATTGGGCTGTCATTCAGCCTGGAGAAGTGTGGCTGGAAGGTAGTAAAGAGAGGGAAGGTCGATAAGATTTATGGGGTGGAACTACCTGCAGGCAACATAGTGTATAGACCAGCTACAAGTACCTTGGTATTCCACAGTCACATGGGAACCACAATGAGAAGGCAAGGAAAAGAGCAACATCCAAGTACCACCAAAGGGTAAGACAGAGCCAGCTCAATGGAAAGATAAGGATCCACACCATCAACATGTATGTCCTGCCAGTCATTAGGTACCCTGCCAGTATAGTAAGCTGGCCAAAGAAGGACATGGAAGATGCCAATCTGAAGATCCAGAAGGTCCTCACAATGTATGGAGGTTTCCACCCCAAGTCCAACACCCAGAAACTGTACACCAGACAGAAAGAGGGTGACAGGTTCTGGTGAGTGTCAAAGCTACTATCCTGTATGAAACCCAGAGCATCCAGTATATCAGTAAGATGGCATCCAAAGATGAACTGCTGAGAGAATGACTGAGGCAGAAGCAGACATGAGAGGAAGTTCAAGCAGAGGAAGTGCCATGAGAAGACAAGACATCCTGCATGGGATGAACCATCGATGGACAGCTAAGGTGGCTGACATTGGGAAATCCTACCAGTGGCTGGAAAGGGCTGGACTAAAAGACAGCACTGAGGCACTGATCATAGCAGCAAAAAAACAAGCACTAAGCACCAGATCCATAGAAGGGGAGCTATCACACCAGACAGGACCCAAGGTCCAGAGAGGCCTCAGAGATAGTCCAACACATAGTACCAGGGTGTAAGATGCAGGCAAGAACAGCATACACTGGATGAAGTAGCTGGCATTGTGTGCAGGAACATCTGCCCAGTGTATGGGCTAGACAGTCCCAAGTCCAAATGGGAGATTCCACAGAAGGTCGGGGAGAATAACAGGGCTAAGATCCTGTGGGACTTCCAGATCCAAATGGCCAGGTACAGGCCAACCAATCAGACATCGTGGTAGTAGACAAGGACCAGACAGAGTGGTGGTGATAGATGTAGCGGCGCCAAGTGACAGAAACATCAGGAAGGAGTATGAGAAGCTGGAGAAGTACTAGGGCTGGACTAAAAGACATCACTGAGACACTGATCATAGCAGCACAAGAACAGGTACTAAGCACCAGATCCATAGAAACAGGGGTCTACCACACTAGATGGGACCCAAGGTGCAGACTGTGCAGAAAGGCCTCAGAGGCAGTCTAACACAGAGTGGCAGGGTGAAAGATGCAGGCAGGAACAGCATACACTGAATGGCACAACCAAGTACAGTAGATGGCATTGTGTACAGGAACATATGCACAGGGTATAGGCTAGACCCTCCCAAATCCAAATGGGAGATTCCACAGAAGATTGTGGAGAATAACAAGGCTAAGATCCTGTGGGACTTCCAGATCCACATGGACAGGCAGGTACTGGCCAATCAACCAGACATCGTGGTAGCAGACAAGGACCAGGTTTTCTTAATTTTTTTTTTTCTTTCCTCAGAACGATGCTTTAGAATAAAACTCAGTTTTGAAGCCCACTGAGCAGCCTGATTCTCCCTCTCAGAGTTTTCACTTCTTCCTTAAAGTCTTTGTTTCTCAGTGAATATATGACTGGATTAGCAAGAGGAGTTACCACTGAATATAGGAGAGCCACTATCTTATCTTGTTCTGGAGCATAGGCTGAAGAAGGTCTGATATATGTGTAGATGACTGAGGAGTAGAAAAGACTGACTACAAGAAAATGTGAGGAACAGGTGGAGAATGCTTTCTTCTTCCCTTCAGTGGAATGGATTCTGCAGATAGCTCTTACTGTATGATGTTAGAGTAAACCCACAACAACCAACTCCTAATATCCAATCTGAGGCAGATAAGACTACCACACTTAGAGCCGAATCTGAGCATGAGAGTTGCAACAGTGGGGGAAAGTCACAGAAGAAATGATTGATGATGTTGGTGTTACAAAAAGACAGCTGATTCAAAAGTGCAGAATGAATTGAAGTATTAACTAGTCCCACAACCCACACTCCAACAGCTGCGCAACTTGCTTCCTCATGATCATGGGATACTGGAAAGGATGACAGATAGCAGCATAGCGATCAAAAGCCATAAAGGAGAGAAGCAGAAGCTCTGTGCCCAAAGCCCATATAAATAGAAAGACCTGAGTAAAGCAACCATAAAACAAGGTTGTCTTTCTTGCAGTCCAAAGACTCTTCAGCAATCTAGGTGTTGTAGTTGAAATGGAGAATACATTCACTAAGGACAAGTTGACAATGAAGAAGTACATGGGGGTGTGGAGTTTCCTGAAAGTGCATATGGTAAGGATGAGGAGGAAGTTGGCAGTTATAGCTGTAGAATAGATGAACATGAATATCCAGAAGAGAAGTGTTTGTATTTCAGTTGTTGTAGATAACCCCACCAGATTAAACTCCATTATGGCTGTTTTGTTCTTTATATCAATCTTGCTGATGTTGGCATCCTAGACAGAGATATATATTTTACCTTAATTGTCAATAAAGTTGTATAATATAATAAATTCTCAAAATTTCTCCCCCTCCCTCCCAACAACGTGTATAAGACTGGTGATTCAGCTACTACATTGATAGATAATAGAGATAGAGATAGAGATAGAGATTGATATGAAAATAACTGCAATTATAATTACTACATAATGTGTGTGTGAGAGAGAGAGAGAGAGAGAGAGAGAGATTCTTTAGATGTTTTCCCCACTTTAGTTGATCTCTTTCTCCCCCCCTTCCCCTCCCGCATCATGTGCATATAAAGATCAAATTCCTTACCCTGGAATAACAATTGTACTCTAGGTATTACTACCTCTGTAAAAAGCTTCAAAGGCTATTTCAGTTTACTACTCTTGCTTTGAATCTGCCACATGAAGTAAAGGGACTCCTTATTTCAAAAGGAAAGAGTAGGGGCTGTACTCTTTTTACTTAGCCTCACTTCAGAGGCCATCTCCTTAGCTTTCAACTGCTGAAAGAGGAATATTCATTAAATTATTTTCAAATTTTGGAAATTGGTGATTGAGCCTTCAAGGTATCACAAACTGCTGTGAAAAGGAAAATCATTGGTAAACTCCCAGTACTTATTGTTATGAACTGGAAGCAAATTTATCATGGTAAAAGTAATTAACTATAATATGTGGGACTTTGATTAGTAGGAAGTTAATGATTCCCAACATATGACACTGATTGCAAACAGTATAATTTCAGTAGGCTAACTCTAGTTCCAAATCAATGTGACATAGTTCTGTCCACAAACATTCAGTAGAAGCCTTCAAATTATTTGATGTTCCAGGTAAATATATGAAGGAAGTAGCAAGGATGAAGGAAAATGGTAATACTTGCCATCATTGCTATTATTGTTGAATTTTGTTTGATTTTTTCCTCTTCTTGAAGTTCAGAATTATTTCCAGCTTTGGCATCTGGAAGGATCAGATTGTATTCCTTTTCACCAGCATAATGTCTGCTAAAAACTGCTTTGGTCCTCTTATCAACATGCTTTGGATACCAAGATATTGATTAGTGGGAAGTTGCTTTGTAATAAAGTCATGATGCCACTGGGAGACAGACCTTTGGGGGATCATCATACTTATTCTAATCATGCAATGTTATAGTTTAGAATAATTATTCTTGATCCATTTCATTGGTTCTGTTATGAATATATCTTAGGTTCTACACCAACTTAACTGTATTTAGAGTAGATGTATTGAAATCAAGACAACACAAATGCTTTTGGTGAGAGGTCTATGACTAAGTATGAATCCAATACTTTCTATTTTTTTTTTTTTTTTAATAGTGACTGTTGATACTTTCCAATTTCCTGAGCAAAAGAGAATTTCAGGGACAGAGCTACTAATCTCAGATTCTCTCGAATGAGACACTTGATAAAAATCAGCTGTTTGTAAAATCCGCTTATTTATAGATGCACTGTCAGAGCAAATCAGGTTGTCCTAAGAGATAGAATGGACTAGAATGAAAGGCCCCTTACTTTAGTCCTCAAGCTAATTTTTAATATGTCGTTGTGTCTGTTTTGTTTTGTTTTTTTGTTTTTTCCCCTGCAGGCAAGATCCAAACAATCATTTTAGAGCCTCTTTTTGCAGATTCATTTTCTGTTACGGAAACTTCCACAAGTAGTACAGCATACTATGGATTCATACATCCTATGGATTAACATAGGAGAGATAGTGAAGAGCAAGACAGGTGAAGAATGTCCTGTCATGGTTAACTAGCATGGCACTAAGATGTCATGGAGAAACCAACAATGACATTACCCTCTGTAACAAAGGTATCATTGGTATAGCTTTGCCATCTCTGTCCTGTCATAGCCCTGAGAGGCTGTTGTTGTGGTTGAATATATATTTTGATGCTTAAGAATGCCAGATTCTAATTCTATAATATCTGCATCTATGCAGATATTTGAGGTCCTGCATTCACTCCAGAGCCTTGAGGTCCAATAAGTGGAAAGCATGCAATTTGGTTCAATGGTTATAAATAGCAAATTTAAATAAATGAAAAAACAAAAGAAATTCTGAATTAAAACCTATAAATTATGCAAATGTTCTTATTGTAAAGTACTGTAGGACAGACAGTCAAAAGACTAGCAGAGCACATCCATGAATACCCACTAGCAATCAGAAGACATGATGGAAACTCCTTAATCTCACAACAGATGAACAGACTGAACTGGCAAACTATTAGCATATTAGAGCAAGCCAGAACCAAAAATGCCAGGGAATTCGTAGATGTTTGGCATTCAGACAAATCTCTCAGATTTTGTGGCTTAAATATGAAGTTAGTAAGTTATGATGTAACAAAGGCATTACCACTTGGACCATGACTACTCTGTATTCTTGCTATTAAAAAAAATAACTAAGTAATTGAACTGAGACAGTTATGGCTGGACTGAGATACTCAAAAAGAGTGAGGTCTGACATTCAAAGACCATAAGGCAAACTATGGAGCAGTTTATAGATATGGTGGAAGCCAGGATAGGTAATAATGGAGAAGTAGAATGAACAATGTGGTTGTATCCTAGGGTGTGTTAAATTTCCTTTTCTTCAATCTCCTGCTTTTATTTTTATTGTTCTTCAATATTTATTTTTCTATTACTGTGGTTTCATTAACACTGATTATCCTGAAAAGGATAAAATAATGAGTAGGTATGCATGCTCAACTATACTTCAGAATCAAACTATTTTTAATATAGAATAATCTGAACAATCATGAACTTCAGTTAAATGAGGTCAGTGCAACAATTGATGGTCCTGTAGGAGGATGAGCATTACCTTTGGGAGTCCCAGTATTGCCTCTTGGACCACATTGACTGGAAACCACTCTTCTGAACCCCCACCATTCCACAGATTATTATTCTGTAAGGACATCATTGGAGATTAAACTAGCCAATGGACTTCATAAGTATTCTTTCACAGGCTACATAGGACCATTCTGGGAAAGCAAAATACTAATGTAACATAGCATTGCCTCTCATAGGGCTTTATATGTAATAACTAACACTTTGAATTGGTTCCAGAAGCTTGGGAAGTAGTGTAATGTCTGTAAAATAGCTGTTATCCTGCAATAAAGAGCCCAGCCTGCTAATAGTCTGATCTGTCTATCCTGTATCACTTCTAGCTTAGAGTAGTCTTCAAGGCAATCCAATGTTGAAAGAACTGCAGTAGCAGTTTTCTCTTCTCCAGCTAAACATACTCAATGCCTTCCAGACCTCTTATGATCTTCATTCCTCTGATCTGGACATGCTCCAGTTTGTTAAGGAACTTCTTGAAATGCAGTGTGTTTCATCAGCATAATCAGTATCAGCATCAGTAGCAGGATGCTGATGATACTGTAATGGATGGCATGAGCAGAGAAGATTCTGGAATGGAACTTCAGGGTTGTCAGGAGGGGGGAGAGACATTCCAGGGCAAGCACCTCCTCAGCCCACAGCAAGAGTGTGGGAAGAGAAAGAAGATGAGTCTGGCCCTTCCTTAGAGGCTCACGGGTTATAGTCACTAGTTGCTTGAACATAGGTTTAGTCTGGTGAGATTTTGTCTATTAGGTGCTGGCTAATAAAGGAACTGAACTGTACTGGATTGCCTCGCTGCTGTTCTTGGGCTGGACCTGACAGATACCCAACTTTAACATTCAACCCCAGGCCAGCCAAGTGAGGCTGTCAAGGTTCTGTCCCAGTGCCTAGAAGACCTGTGGGTTTGGATGTGGAAGAACCATCTTGGACTTAGTCATACCAAGACCAAGTGGCTATGGGTGTTTGAACCACTGAGATCAGGGATATTCCATGTTTGACCTTGGATGGGTAGCACTTCCCCCTTCAAAGTTGGTACACAATATGGGGGTCTTCCTGGATTCACAGCTCCTGCATGAAGAGCAAGTATCAGCTGTTGCTAGGAAGGCCTTTGCACAACACCATTTGATGCATCAGTTGTGCCCTTTCTTAGATTGTGGGGCCATTCACACTGTCATTCATGCCCTAGTCATCTCGCAGCTTGACTACTGCCATGTTCTCAACATGGGGATGCCTTTGGAGAGCATCCAGAAGATTCAGCTGGTCCAGAATGTGGCAGCATGAGCAGTAATGGGCATGCCTCTGTATGCCTATTTAACACCTGTGCTTCCCAAGCTGCACTGGATGCCAGTTTGCTTCTGGGTGTGATTCAAGGTGCTGGTTGTTACCTGTAAAAGCCTGTATGGCATGGGGCCTGTTTACATGAGGGACCGCCTGTCTCCGGTAACATCAGTCTGGCCAATTCAATCCTGTAGGGTTGAACCCAGGAATACTCTGGGTTCCTTTGAATTAACAAAGTAATCTTTCAGGACCCTGGAAGTGTGCCTTCTCTGTAGAGCACTGCCCTCTGGAACAAGGTTCCCCCAAGATCCAGATAGCCCATACTTTGCTGTTGAAAAGAGGTGTGGAGACCTGGTTCTTCACCCAGGCCTTTGGTGAGGGAGAGGAAGACTCTTTGCTTCATCATGCTTGTCATCTTTTATCTTTATTGTTTACATTTTATGTTTTTTTGATTTTATTGTAATGTCTTTGTTTGTTGTGAGCCACCCAGAGTAGTTAAGAATTGAGTGCCATGCAAGTTCAATTTATTGTTATTTTTGTTATTATTCTAAATATGATGAAGTTGATGTAGATATACATCATTTAAAATATAAGATATTTTAAGCTATACAGCATTTAAAATATAATGAATAAAATGAAGGATAATTATGTTGAAAACTAACTTATTGCATCATTAGTGTTTTTATCATGATGTCCCAAAAGTCAGTTTCCCAGTGGCATCATCACTTTGTACAAAAAGCACTCCCACTGGTCATTGCCTTGGTTCACAAAGCATGTATATAACAGAACCAAAGCAGTTGTCAGCAGACATTAAGCTGGTTGAAGGGAATAGGTTCTGATCCTTTCTAGATGCCAAAGCTGAAAATAACTTCAAGAAGAGAGAAAATTCAAGAAATGTCAGCAACAATCGCAATGATGGCAAGTATTACCATTTTCCTTCAACCTAACTCCTTCCTTTATTTATTTACCTGAAGCATCAAATAATTTGAAAACTTCTACTAAATGTTTATGGACAGAATTATTTCATTTGTGTATATATTTGGAACTAGAGGTAGCTTACTGAAATTATACCCTTTGAAATTAAAGTGATATGTTGGGAATCATTAACTTTATAACTAAGCAAAGTCCCACATATTATAGTTGCCTTCCTTTATCATGATAAATCTGTTCCCAGTCCATTGCAATAAGTACTGGGAGTTTCAGTAGAAGAGAATATATGTAGCTCAGGGTTGAACTATGTAGTCCATGGTGCACACTGATGATGCTACCTAGTTGGATACTGAAACATCTGCAAGCAAGCAATCAAGCTCAGAGAGCACCAAGGACTCTACAGGAAGTTTGCCAGGGATCTTTCTTTTCACAGCAGCTTGTGTCACCTTGAGAACTCAATCACCAATTTCCAAAATTTGAAAATGTTTCAATGCATGTTACACTTTCAGCAGTTAAATACTATGGAGATGGCCTCTGAAGTGAAAGCAAGAAAGCAAAAAGAGTACTGAGACTTCTCTTACTTTGGGAAGTAAGGGGCCACTTTACTTTTCAGCATATTCAAAGCAACAGTAGAAACTAAAACATCCTTTCAAACTTTGTACAGACCTAGTAATACTTACTACAGTGATTGTGTGAGTCTATTCAGAACTAACTATAACATGTATGTGGGTAGAGATTTGTCCTTTAAGGCACATTATAAAGAGAGAGGGGGGAGGAGGAGGAGGAGGAGGGGAAGGGGGAAGGGGGAAGGGAAGGGAAGGGGAAAATTTTCTCCAAAGGAAAATAAAACTCAATCAAACAAATGTAAATGGTTGCCTATTTTATGATCTCAAAATAAAATAAAAAATAAAATAAAATTATGGCTCAGATGAAATTGCTTTGGGGAGAGATTCAACCCACATTTCCCAATTGATAGAGCAGCTACCTCCTCCTCCTGTTTCTGCTTATTTGTTAGAATGGTATGATAAGAAGTAATTAGGAACTTTCAAACAGCCTTTTATCATTTTTTTCAGAATGGGCAGGTTTTCTGAACAGATGTTTGAACAACTAATCACATTGCCTGAACAGTTGAGATCTGGAGTAATCCAGAATTTAGTTCTTCATGCAGTGTCTAAAGATATTCTATCTCTCTTGTACTAGTATCTCATTATATAGAGATTATAATTGTGTGTGCATGCACGTGTATTTGTGTGTGTGTATGTATATGTATGTATGTGTGTGTGTGTGTGTGTGTATACAGTGGTACCTCGGGTCACAAACTTAATTCTTTCCGCGACTCTGGTCACGACCCGAATTGGTCGCGACCCGAATCAAATTTTCCCATAAGGTTCAATGTAAATACAGTTAATCTGTTCTGAACCATATGTATTTTTTTTTTTAACCATAAAAATATGACACAAAGTACAGTACAGTACAGTATGAAGAGAGAGAACACTAACCTTGCTTGAGGCGTGGAGGACAGGAAGGTGGGTGGGAAGGCGGTTATTGTTTGGAGGGAGAGTCCCCCTCCCTACAGGAAGCCACGACCACGTGTGTCAGCAGGGAAAATGGCCGCAGATCCTGTTTGTCACCCGATGCAGAGTTTGCGAACAGAAGCAAAATTTTGTGAACGGTGCTGTTCGTGACCCGAATTGGTCGTGACCAGAAGCGTTCATGACCCGAGGTACCACTGTGTGTGTGTGTGTGTGTGTGTATTCAATACTATATTGGTACCACTGTGTGTGTGTGTATTCAATACTATATTGAATATATATATATTCAATATAGTAGCTGAATCATAAATCACATATACTGTACATTAATCGACATTAACAATCCAAGATAATCTTTCAGATTACAGATCTTCCAAAACATTGACTTTGAATTCATTTTACTATGGCTTAGGGTTTCCTGAAGGAACATTGGATCTGATAATGATCAGAAAAAGCTGGTTCGCTGTTCATTGAAAAGAGAATGACAAATGTTCCATATTTTACTAGTCTCTCTATTGTCTGTTAAATGTAAGCACATGAAATCATCCAGTGTTGATTTTCTGGCTGAAGGAATGAAAGAAGGGCATCAAAAGTAGAAAAAATTACTAAATTATTAAACTACATTGATATTTAATGTAACCCTATGTATCTCCCTAGGATACCAGCATCAACAGTATTGAAATAAAGAACCAGACACCCATAAGGGAGTTCATCCTGGTTGGTCTATCTGCAACAACGTACATGCAGATAATTCTCTTCTGGATATTCATATTCATCTATGTTACAGCCCTAAGTGCCAACTTTCTCCTCATTCTTACCGTTTGCACTTTCAGGAAACTCCACACACCCATGTACCTCTTCATTGTCAATTTGTCCTTAGTGAATGTATTCTCTATTTCAATTACAATACCTAAATTGCTCCACAGTCTTTTGACTGGGAGACAAACCATCTCATTTCATGGTTGCCTTACTCAGGTCTATATGTTTATATGGGCTGTAGGGACAGAACTCCTGCATCTCTCCTTTATGGCTTTTGATCGCTATGCTGCTATCTGTCACCCTTTCCAGTACCACATGATCATGAGGAAGCAAGTGTGTGTTTGCGCAGCTGTTGGAGTGTGGGTTGTGGGACTAATTAATACTTCAACTCATTCTGCACTTTTGAATCAGCTGTCTTTTTGTAACACCAACATCATCAATCATTTCTTCTGTGACCTTCCCCCACTGTTGCACCTCTCATGCTCAGATTCAGCTCTAAGTGTGGTGGTCTTATCTGCCTCAGATTGGATATTAGGAGTTGGTTGTTGTGGGTTTACTCTAACATCATATTTTTTTATTATAAAAACTATCTGCAGAATCCGTTCCACTGAAGGGAAGAAGAAAGCATTTTCAACCTGTTCCTCACATTTTCTTGTAGTCAGTATTTTCTACTCCTCAGTCATCTATACATATATCAGACCTTCTTCAGCCTATGCTCCAGAACAAGATAAGATAGTGGCTCTCCTATATTCAGTGGTAACTCCTCTTGCTAATCCAGTCATATATTCACTGAGAAACAAAGATTTTAAGGAAGGAGTGAAAACTCTGAGAGGGAGAATCGGGCTTCTCAGTGGGCTTCAAAACTGAGTTTTATTCGAAAGCATTGTTCTGAGGAAAGAAAGAAAAAATTAAGAAAACAAGCTAAGAGAAGCCAACACATTATAGATAAATGGAACAGTTTTTCATTTTATACTTTTTGTTTTATCTAAGTGGTACTCTGTTACTTTTATTGTCCATGTATAATGGCTGTATTTATTTCTCTGTACATGAATTTAATAATTCTGATACCTACACAGAAAGTAAATACTGGGAAATATACTTAGATGCTTAATATTTTTGTCTTTGTGGTCCTTTGTTTGAAAGAATAGAGCTCTGAATACGATGTCACTCAGAACAGGATCCTCACTCACATTCATATGTACAGCCATTTATTCTTAGGGTTATTTCCTACTTAGATTTACAATGAAAGTGCAGTGCTTACCACAAAGTATCATCTGAGTCATGGTAGCAGGTTTAAAGATGCATGTCTGGTGTCCTTATGGTCCGTGCTCCAGTATTAATAAACATTGAGTAGGGCTGTTATATTTATTGTTTATTCAAAAACAACAACAAACACTCATTCTTAAAGTGTTTTGTGCCTTCATACCTTGAAACAGTATGTTGTATTTAGGAGGCAAGAAACTGAGCTTGTTTTACTTATATTTCATTTTTGTAATTATTTGATGTTTCTTTATATAATACATAGCACCACAAATGACTGGAATGTATTTTTTTTTAATAAATGAATATGTAAATAATTATTTCTCTTTTGTTTGGGGAGAGGGTTGGGGATTTGACATGCCAGCAGAGTCAAGTTAGGCATTTTCCAAATATTTGACACGCTGAGCCCAAAAAGTTCACCATCACTGAACTAGAGTAAAATCCTGCTATTCCAGAAGAACTAAATAATTGAACAATTCTCCTGGACTTTCATAAGAAGATAAAAGACACAATACCCTCTTTATTAATATTAATATTAAATGATCAGAAACCGGTTGTAATTTTATCTCCATTTTATTATGAAATCTAATATTAATGTCTTTGGAATCTAACTGCATTTTATTTATTTATTTATTTATTCATCCATCCATCCATCCATCCATCCAATTTGTTTGACCATCCATCTCATATAAGTGACTCTTATATGTGAGTGATTCACAACTGATAAAAACAACAATCTAATTTTTTTAAAAAAGTTAAAAACCAGTCTACAAACTTATAAAACCATCAAGAATCACTTTCAAACAAATCTAAACAAAATGTACCATAATCTTCCAAAAATAGTATCAATCTCTCATCATCATCATCATCATCATCATCATCATCATCATTATTTAACGTTGAGTAACCCACAGCTTACTGGAAGCCCCAGTGCCCCATCTGAACCCATCCAGCATCCTGAGATTGTTTCAGTGAAATTAGATGAAAACATATTATATTTTGTTGGCTTGATTTTGGCCTTTGCTTTGTTTTCTTTGTTTGGGTCAGGGTTTTTGAAGTTATGAATGGAAACAATTTGCTTCTGGGAAGACTGTTCCACCAATCCGCACCTAAAAGACCCCAGAATCCAGAAAACAGAGAAAGAAATATCTATATCCCTCTAGTTATTACTTTTGTTCCCTGTTTTTTATTGTGGAGATATCTGTGATGTGCCAAAGGAAGCCTGGTCAAGATAGCGCCATCATAAATATCAAATATCATATTCTTGTCACAGTTTCCATATATGTCTCCATCCATCCATCCATCCATCCATCCATCCATCCATCCATCCCTGACTTCTTGTCATGTTAGGTATCTCTCTATCTCTATTTATTATCTATTTATCATCTATCAGTTCCAACAAGTGTAGAACTTTCTCTTGTACGTATATTTTGTACTTATGTACACCACACCATTATCAGGAAGCTGTTTTTTGGTAAGCCAGATTCAGCCTATTATTCACATATCCGCTTCTCCTTTTTTAGTCACTTAGTTTTTGTTGACCTTTGATACTTATATGTCACTGTTCCAAAGATGCTGGAACATTTCACAGCTGGACAAAACAAAAGCAAAAATTTCCAAGGTAGCCTGCATTTTACAAATAATATTCTTCATCACCAGCTCAGATCAAGGCCCACTTAAAGAGGAGAGTCTTCCGGGCTTTCCTGAAATGCCAAGAGCCTTATTTATGGAGTTAGCTTGTTGCTACAAACAGTATACATCACTACTTAGTATTGGTAAGTACAGATTATCAGTCTCTTTGGCACATTGTGTCCAGTATCCACAAGTGCAAGCAAAGCTGGATTTTACTCCAAGCATGTTTGTGCTATTTTATGCAAGCCAGGAACTCTAAAAGATACCTTTCAAGGCGGCCTGTACACTTGTATCCACATCACACCAAGTTGAATGATGATGGTAGTGATGATGGTGATGAGGGGAGGAGGAGGATGTTGATGCCATCCCACTGTTAGGATCCCTAGAATATTGTGGGTAGGCTTGGATGTCAGAATAGAACAAAATTTTGGAAGAAATGGATAAAAATAAGTTTTAAAATATAATATGTATACCCTTAAACGATCTAATTATCATAGTTCCCTGGGCAGTGTATAAATTAGCTAAAATTATATCATATAAAATTAAATAAATATCTAAATACACTGTGATTTATTAGCTTTAAAAGGACACAGTCCTCACCAGATGTAAGCATAGGGGAGCAGCAGAACCAACTTAAAAAAAGCATTACCATTTTTTCTTAACATGCCTGAGAAAGTACAGGGATACAGGGATATTTACCCAGTGCCTAAAACCTCTTTAATACAAGTAGTACAGCCTCTGCATATCATAAAACATCATATGCCCATTCAACATTGTAACTGAAATTTCAAGATTCTTGTGAGAAAGGCAACATCTCCATGAATATCGGCCCCTCCCAAGTAAGGCCCTTCATATAAGAATAAAGTAAACTGAATCTGTTTTCAGCAGCATGGATTATTAAAAGGGAGTATCAAACAGTAATTGGAATGACTGTGGCTACAATTCATGCCACTATAGATCCAGGATGAATGTAATCTCCAAATTCACTGTTTTTACATTCATATCTGAAAGTTGTAATCCCAACACACCGGAAGTAAATGTGGTTAGAAAAGAGTGCTTTAATATAATTTGATTTCTTAAACTGTATAGGGCAACTGTGTCAAAATAAATATAGGATTTAATAGCAGATTTTAAGCTGCATCTTCAGCTAGGAAGGAAGGTTCAGCAGGATCTCACTAGGAATAATCTGATTTAATTAAGCTTGCTGAAAGTTTAATAATAATAATAATAATAATAATAATAATAATAATAATAATAATAATAATGCAAAATGGTCTCTTCACTGAGTGCAAACAGCCTCAGTGTTTAAAATGGTTTATCTGCTAAAGGTGTACCTTTGCTTGCTGTGTTTCTTTTCTTTCCTTCTTTTCTTTCCTTCTTTTCTTTCCTTCTTTTCTTTCCTTCTTTCTTTCTTTCTTTCTTTCTTTCTTTTTCCTTCCTTCCTTCCTTCCTTCCTTCCTTCCTTCCTTCCTTCCTTCCTTCCTTCCTTCCTTCCTTCCTTCCTTCCTTCTTTCATTTTTTTCCTTATTTCCATGTTATTTATGCTATTTATTATGCTGGTCAACAACCAAAATAAAATAATTTCAAATTGCATCTTTAAAATCCCAAGAGACAATTGACCAAGAAACTTAGTTCAGATCTATATTGTAGAAGGTAAAGTACATCAATTGAATGCACAGTAGTCAGGAAAAAAAAAATCTTATCTAATGTGTGTGGGAGTGGGTGTGGTATATGTGTGTGTCTGTGCATGTGTGGACAAGTCAGTTCTTATGAAATAGCGTTATTAAATACTTTAATTTACACATTAATAGTTCATCAATTCACTTACAAAAGCACACACATAGACAAACATACATACACCTTGGTAGAATTGTGGAATTCCTGCAGTTTCCCATATTATCATCTGCTGCAATAATTTCCTTGAATCTTCCTTTCTGTGCCTATGAGTTGTTCTTAAAACTTCAAGTATGCCCATCAGTCCCCAAAAGTTAAGGATCACTGTTATAACATATATTGAAACCACTTGCACTAACTTGTTCTTCTTGTATGTTAACTGTATGCTATTTTCCTGAACAGAATTCCTGCATTCTTTATTCTGAAATAGGTATTGTAGAGTATTTTAGGAAGAAAGAAAGAAAGAAAGAAAGAAAGAAAGAAAGAAAGAAAGAAAGAAAGAAAGAAAGAAAGAAAGAAAGAAAGAAAGAAAGAAAGAAAGAGAAAGCAAGCAAGCAAGCAAGCAAATTAAGCATGTTCATAGTGGAAAAGTCCAGATCGGGGTGGGGGGGGGACTTTTCCTTCTAACCACTTTTTCCCCTAGTCACAAAGACTATTCATGGTGCTTCAGAACTTGAAACTGTCTAAAGTTACAGTGGCCAGGCAGACATCACTTCTAGAGAATTTCCTTATGTATGTATGTATGTATAAATAAATAAATAAGTGTCATTGTTGTGTCAAACCAAAGATTATATTCTTTTGATCTGTTCTGACTGGAGAAAACAGTGAGTCCCCTATTACTAGGCCTGCTAACATACTTTGGATTACTGTGTAAAGAATGCAATGTGGCATTGTCATCCTAACAAGAGCAAAAGAGAACCTAAGTAATTAAAGTAATGCTTATGATTAAAGGAAAAAAAAAAGTTGGTTGGAATACCTCCGACACCATTCAGCCCAAATTGAAATTGTTCCTTTAGGATTCCTAGTGAAGTCACTGCTGGAATACTCTTGGGGAATTGTTCTCTCAAATGCCACCTATATGCCATTCTACATATTAATCATGGTACTTCTCATCCATTATTTTTCACAGTATGGATATAGAGATCTATACTGTACCAATTTTATATTTTTGATCCACTGTAAACTGCTAAAGGGCAGGGGGCTTGTCCTCGTATGTGGAGATTAGATTTGACACTAAACAACAGTATAAAGATGAATAAGGACTTAATAAAGACTTCATCCATCTTTATATTATAATATAATATCTCTATTACACATTCTGCAGTAGTGTAATAAACTGAACTACTAACAAACCTCTCAGCTCAAATACAGACTGTTCTTCTAAACAAAATACTGCAAAAATGGAAAAGAAATATTTCGACTACCGGTAAGTATATTCCCTTTTAATCCATACAGTATCTCCAGTGTGTGTGTGTGTGTGTGTGTGTTTACGTGTATCATTTGAGGCAAGAGAGATTCATGTGGCATTCTTTCTCATATTGATAGACAGAGATAAAATAGGAGAAAATATTCCCAATATCATGTTAATCAGCACTCACCTGAGCTATTATACATGTTTGCTGCTGTTTAGGTAAATAGGCTTGTTTCCACAATGATGATGCATCACGTGAAGCTACTATATTGTATAGCATCCTGTATTGCATCTTTCCCTATAAAATTCCATTATGATTTCTGTATGGAAAGGATTCAGACATCAACTTTTCCCATGCATATTCCTGTTTTCCACTGTGTGTGTGTGTGTGTGAGTGTTTCTAGAAAATCCTTTAAGGAATATAACTGACTGTTTTAGCAATATGTGTTGATTTTCAGGCGAGAACCCCTAACTGTCTCCGTTAAAAATCAATAGAAAATATACCACAATCAACTGTGTTTACTTTCAATTATTCTCTAAAAAAATATTCTAGAACATTCATTATTTTATATAATTAACTGTTCTGTTTGTCAAGGGCATTACAGTTAAAAAGATAAAAGCTAATAAATATTAAAAATAATAAAAGAGTAGAAAGTGCAGAAAAGTAAAGAAAACAGAGTAGAAAGAAAAATAGAAAAGAATAATAAGAATTTAGTAAAGAAAAAGAATATATATATATATATATATATATATATATATATATATATATATATATATGACATCCCCTTCCTCATAAGTATAAACAACTTTAATAACCTATCACCTTCTCTTAAAATACACAATCTCTTATTCCTGTATCTCATCTCTTATCTATAGACAAATCCTTAAAGCCTTGTCATTCAGTCCTGGTCGGCAAAGTCCATTATGTGTTATAAGAGATAACGACATATCTATTTTAACCTTGATAAAATAAACCAACTTTATATTATTTCCTTTTCCTTTTAACAATCTTAATCTTTAACCCCTTTAAATAATGTCCTAGAACTTGATTTCTTTTCATTTTTTTCTTTGTCCCTTCTCACAAAATCCTTCAAGCCTCTTTTGTAAGTCCAAAATAGGAAAGTTATCCAAGTAAGTCTTCTGGTTTGTTATTTGTATGTCCCTTTTAATTATTAAGACACCACTGGTTTCATTTGTATATCCAGTGTAGAATCTTTTTCCAAATCATTTTTGCAGCTTGTCATCTTTAAACTCAGATTCAAACTGATCTCAGTCTTTTCTCATAGAACTTGTTCCTCTTCCATAACATCTTTTATACACAGTCTATCTATAATAGCAGACATTCTTAAAATTAACTTCTGAGTCCATTGTTCACAAATATCCTTGCATCCAATGTTGAAGTATTTTGCTCCATTCTGTATTAGCAAGTCAAATTTTAGTATCCTTCTCCTTTAATTGTAATCTTTAGTTTCTTTTTGTTCCCTCTAGTGTCCAACCTTCAAAGTCCCCTCCTATTATATTCTCTTTTTTAGAATTCAAAATCCCCCACCCTGCTTTTCATAAACAGTTTAAAGTCATTCTGTCTGAACATGTTTTTGCCCCCTTTTTGTTTTTAGCATATATTATTTATGTCGTTTTATTTGTCATTGGCATTTTTCTAATACTGAATGTTTTATTTTGTTGTTATCCACCCAGAGTCCATCAAGGTTGAGGTGGAATATAAATAAATAAAATCTTGTCCCCAGTAAATGTGTGAGACAGGGCCAAGATATTCTGAACTATATTAACATTTTCATATCTCCCCCCACCCCTCGCATTCCTACACTATTGAAGGACAGCCTCAAAGGTGTCACTTATTAATTTGCAGGTGACTGACAGTGACTTTAAACACAGGCAGAAGGGACAGAATAGAGATCAGCAATGGAGACAACAAATGTCATGTCCTTCTAATTTTCTGCTAACTCAAGATTAGGTTTGTAAAACTTCACTTTATTGGGGTCAGGGTCATCTAATTTTTCATGTAGACAGTTATTCACTTGGAAGCACTTACTGTGATTTTATATGTGATTATGTATGTATGAGAGTGTGAGAGAAGTCACCTTCTGACCTCTATACACAATGTGTCCAGTATGGATAGAAAATTAATATTTTTGTGTCTGAATTCAAAGAGAAATCTGAATCTGATGCTACATAATCTTTGAAAAGGTCTTTGAGATCATTTTACCATATTTTACCTTTTTAAAATGTCTTTTGCTCTGTCTTATGTTGATGTAATGAAAAAAAAAATCAATGCTACTTCCAATATTAGCATACACACTTGATAGCTCTCATGGTCCTCCCCCCACTTTTTTTTTTTCTTCCCTGAACATGAAAGCTATTAAGACATAGGACAATCTGCACACTGGGACTGTGGAGGATCCAACACTGGAGGTTTTCAAGCAAAAGTTGAATAGCCATTTGTTTGGGATGATGTGAGGATTCCTGGCCTGTGCAGGCATTTGGACTAGAAGACCTTCAAGGTCCCTTCCAACCCTATGATTCTAAGATTTCACTTAAAAGCTGATCAGTTTATATATAATGGGCCACAGTATTTTATATATAGACAAAGACACAAATCCTTGGAAGTCATATTTTATTTGGCCAGTTTTGAAACCTTGTGGTAGGAGTTTCACTTCTTAAACATTTAATGCAGTTTTATTTTAAATAAGTTTTAAAAATAAGGTAGGGAAGACTGAACAATCACTTGCAAACTGTACCAAACTTTGTTCCCTTTTTCCCCAACAACAGCAGCAACAAAAGGGATTACTTAAAACAAAACATTACATAACAACAATAACAAAGTACATTGCCATGTCTTTCATAGCCAGGTTTAAAAGAAAGTTGCAAGTAAATCTATATCCAAGGTTGTTTGGGTCTCTTCTTTCTTGAATGGCATAGAAAAATGTTTTTGAAAGGAAATATGATTTAAAAGAAAAAAACAACAACAACCTTAAAGGGGCAGCTGTTTGAGATTTCTTAGATACATGAACAGTTTACATGATGAGCCAGTTTGCTGCAGTGGTTAAGAGTGCTGGACTCTGAGTAAGGAGAGTGATGTTCTAGTCCCCCATTAGTGCAAAAGCCAGCTGGATGACTTTGGGCAGTCACTCCCTCAGATAGAGGAGAGGGATAGAGGTAGAGGTAGAGGTTAGAGGTAGAGGAAGGGTAGGGGTAGATAGATAGATAGATAGATAGATAGATAGATAGATAGATAGATAGATAGATAGATAGATAGACAAAGATATAGATAGATAGATAGATAGATAGATAGATAGATAGATAGATAGATAGACAGACAGACAGACAGACAGACAGACAGACAGACAGACGGACAGACGGACAAACAGACAGATGATTTTTTTTCTTTTTTTGCTTTGCTCTAAAATGTATGTAATCTATGCAGAAGGCACTTGTACATACTAGGTGGTCCTCTTAATTTTACTGATTTCTGCTTCCAAAGCACTTCTGTGCTCTCCCCACCAATCCCAATTCCAATCCCAATTTGTTCCAGAACAGATTGGGTAAAGATATAGTGAAGTCAACAATTAGAGGCTAAACAAAGCAGGAGAACTCTGGATATCTTCTTTATTGGGCAACTGGATCAATAAAATAAGCCAATAGTAATTACAACGTAATGAAAATGAATAGCTAAAGAATTTGCTTTGTGATGATGACAATTAATATTCTTTGCTAGGGAAGGTAACCTAGAACCTCCCAAATGCTTTGGACTATATGTCTCATAAACCTGTCAGCAGACTGAATGGTCAGAAACTTTGATTGATGAAGTCCAAAACACCCCAAAGTAGCACATTACATATACCTGCTCTAGCAGTTAGTTATGAATCTAGTATTATTTTTAAAAGACCTAGTGAGATATATGGAACTAAATCTGTTATGATTAAATGCTATCACATTAAGTTCAGAGAATCTGTTCTATGTATGAGTAAGTATGCCAATATTACAGTAACCATTATACTTCTCAATAGTACTTTTAATATAATTAAAATCTGAAACACTTTTATGTAGGTTTTCTAGAATTAGATTTAGCCGTAACTCAGGAGAAATAAAGATACATAAGGAGATAGGATTATAAATGTTTTCTGTTAAAGGCTTATTATAGATAATTATAAAGAATTAATTAAATGAGACTGCTGTTTTAAGGAAATTGTCATGGACGTTCTTTTGGATCAACAGATCATGTGACAAAACTGGAATGAGGAACAAAAGCTGTGTGACCACCTTCGTGATGATAGGTCTCTCTGAGAAACCTAAGCTGCAGTTGGTGCTCTTCATTCTATTCTTTTCTGTTTATATTATTGCCCTGATTGGAAATCTAGCCATCATTGCTGCCATCATTTCCTATCCTAAACTTCACAGGCCAATGTATTTCTTCCTTTTCCACTTGGCTGTGGTAGACATAATCTGTACCTCCGCCATTATTCCCAAGATGCTAGGAAACATAGCGACCTTCAGCAAGGGTATCTCCTACTCTGGCTGTATAGTTCAACTCTATTCCTTCACCTGGTGTTTGGGAGCTGAGATGGTCCTCTTCACCATCATGGCTTATGATCGCTATGTGGCCATATGCCATCCTCTACATTATGCCATCATGATGAGCAAGAAGGTATGCATGGCTCTATCTACAGTGGTGATTCTTATAGCTATTAGTAACTCCTGGGTTCATACCGGTCTAATTATGAGGCTCACCTTCTGTGGCCCCAATGGTATCAATCACTTCTTCTGTGAGATCCCTCCACTTCTGGCTCTTTCCTGCAGCTCAGTAAGAATAAATGAAGTCTGGGTCTTCACAGCAGACATCTTCCTAGCTATGGGAAACTTCTTGCTAACATGCTTATCTTACTGCTTCATTGTTAGGACAATCCTTAAAATCAAGACTTCTGAAGGAAAGAAAAAGGCCTTCTCCACGTGTTCATCCCACCTTATTGTTGTGACCTTGTATTACTCTACAGTTATTTACACTTATATACGTCCAGCCTCCAGCTATAACTTTGAAAGAGATAAAGCAGTTGCTGCCCTATACACACTGGTTACACCAGTTTTGAATCCCATAGTCTATTCTCTGAGAAATAATGATGTGAAGGCAGCTCTTAAAAAAGTTTTCTTTATAACATGAGTTACATAAGCAAGTCTGTCCATGTTCTTTCAGCAGGAATTCAGTGTTACATTTTGAGTTCTCTTCCTTTCTTCCTTTCTTTCTTCCTTTCTTTCTTCCTTCCTTTCTTCCTTCCTTCCTTTCTTTCTTTCTTTCTTTCTTTCTTTCTTTCTTTCTTTCTTTCTTTCTTTCTTTCTTTCTTTCTTTCTTTCTTTCTTTCTTTCTTTCTTTCCTTTCTTTCTTTCTTTCTGTTTTTGAGCATGGTACTAATTGTAAATGTGAATGTACAATATATATCTTTTGTTTTTCCAACAATTTATGACTTGCAGTTGAACTGACTGTTTCAAAGTACTTTTGCAGGTAGGATAAAACAGAAGGTTTCCCTCTGTAGTATTTGGTTGGTATTGGTCCATTCATATGCACAGATTGTTAGCATCAAGAAATGAGCACACTTATGTGAATCAATCCTGTGTAATTTAGAAAGGCCAGCTTCAGACTTCCTGTTTCCAGTGAAGAATTATAGCTGACATGAATGCATGATTCTCTTGGAATTGTTATGGTCCTAAAGCAAACAAACTAATGAAAAAGATTAATCTGTGGCAAGGTGGCTCTATTTATAGACTCTAAATAAGTATAATTTCTCTGGTACCAAGACTCTGGAGGAATTGAAGGAAACACAAAATAGGTAAGCTTCTAAAATCATGTTTTAGGACATAGGGAAAATGCTCCAACAGAAAATCAAAATACTGTTTATGTGGTCAATGACAAGCAACATTTGAAAAAAAAAAACAACAACACCAAAGTAAAATCAAACAGGTGAGATAAAATATTAGCATAACAACATAAAAATACTGAGGACAAATTTTGGACAGTTATTGTTATATTTTTCTGGTTTTCTCCAGTAATACTCAAATTCTTTCCTTGATGTTTCATGGTATATCAGTTTCAAAGAAATTGCATTGTAAAGAAATATTCAGTTGGCTTAATTGTAGTATTTGTAAATCTTTAAAATAATAATAAAATAAAATAAAATTCCTACATTAAACATCCTTACTATTTGCCCCAGTTTTTAAAAGTGTGCCTCAAAAATGGATTACTATGAAGAAAATACATAACAAGAAATTATGCTGACATTCATTGTGCTTACTAATTTCTCTCTTTCCTAACTTCTTCTGTATCCTTTCCAACCTAAAACCTTTCACAACTGTTGGGACTGTAACTCCCAAGTTTTCCAGCCAGCATGGAAATATCTGATTGGAAATTTTGGGGATTGTAATTTAATAGCCTCTAGTAATAATTCAAAATATATACAAATAAAGTTCAGTACTAATATGAATAACTTGTTACAAATATGAATAATTAAAAACATACAAAAACAGAGAAAAGTCAAGGTGGAGAAGAAAAATGGATAAATACTAAGAAGTAATGGACAACAGCCAACAGTGATATATGAGACTGTCATTTATATTTAACTGCAATAAAGAAAAAAAATGTCTGCTCTTCTGAACCATCCGTAGCATTTGAACTGTGTTTAAAAGCTGCTTCTCATAGAATTCATTATGTTGTTGCAGACTTGACGTAAGAATGGTATGCATATCTAAATTTAGATCCACCTCCTTACATAGGGTGGCAGAAGATATCTTGACTGAAGCTGAGCAAACACACTTCTAATGACAGCTGCCACTTATGCTTCTATAATCAGCAGTAAATCTAGAAGGTTGCCAAGTATGGATTTGATCCTTCGAAGGAATAACGACCCTATTCAATACCAGTTGAATCCCTCAATCCAGTTCAGTGGGTTTCATTCACAGTCTTTTGAGTTTGAGCTGATTAAGTTTCAGCACCTTCATTCAAGCATACTCAGGAGTTCCACTGATTCCATGACATTAACATATGGAAATGAAATAAAAGTTGATGCAAAACAAAACTATAACTTTGTATCACCTGAATAATGGCGAGACTGCACCCAAATCTCAGGCTGTCTATTGATATCCCCCTTCCCTTCCCCCCTTACAGACATTAAATAATATGGGAGATAAGATAGAAACTTGGGGTACTCCATAATACAAATGCAATACAGCACAACAGAAGATTTCTAGGTAACCTTCTGATACTGGCATCTCTTATAATCAGTAAATTAATTAAAGAGAAGTTAATTAAAAATGGTCTGGATGGCACATGTATTAGATCCACAGTTGGCTTGAGAACCATATTCATCAATGCTACTATGCTGCTCTCTATACTATATATCAGTGAAATGGAAGGAGTAGTTTGGTGACTGTCTGTGGCAAGAAGAGACAGAAATTGAACATTACTGGGATAAGTTCAGAATATGAAAAAAGAAATCAAGGATTGTAATGTTTATTCCTTAGCTGAAGTAAGCATTAGATCATTCTTATCCCAAAATATGTCTGACCAACATAATCATTAAAAAAAAAATAAAAATAAAGGAAAACATTTAAGTTAAACCATCAGACTTCCTATATCATTAAAAAAAAAAAAAAAAAAACTAGGACAGAAAAGGAAAATAGGACAGAAAATGCATCGATAGAAGAAGTAATACTGCATAAGGCAGAAAGATATTTTTATAGTTGTAGTTATTTTTTTACTTGTTTCTATGCTGACTTTCATACAGAATTTGCAAGAAATGAAAATGAAAATGTATTATTTGGCAATATTAAAAAGAAAAAAAATTATAATATTAATGAACTCTTCCTATAAACACTATGGGAAGCATTCCCCACCCCCCACCCCCCGACTATAGGGGCATATTCTTAATAAGAGGAAATTAAGGGAGTTGGAATATCGGTTCATTGTAACTTAAACAGAGATGTCTCCATCACCAACAGCAGTCACTGTACTTCAGCAAAAGGTAATGAGAGAATTAAAAATGTAGTGCCATGTTATTCTCACAATTGGTCTTGGTCCTGCACATGTACTGTCCACTTAATTTCATAGACAAATCCAAAGCAGAAGAAATAGTCTTATTTCCTGTGGATCAGTTCAGGCATAAGTCAAAACATAATGCAGGAAAAAAATGCTCTGTCCTTATTGTGAAGATTTTTCTTCTTTTTTTTTTTCTTATCTCCTAAAATGGTTGGAATGCAGCCATACTTTTCCATTACTTTGTCCTTTCTGAGTGCCAAATTACATTGAAATTTACCCAGGTTTTGCCATTTTTTTCCTAATCACCATTTTAATGTTTTTGTTTTTAAGGCTGTATATGATTGGATTCAACATGGGTGTTATTACAGTGTATTGGATAGAGATCACTTTTTCCAGATCTGTGGGAGATTTAGAACTTGGTTTC
This sequence comes from Liasis olivaceus, assembly GCA_030867105.1. Classification (NCBI taxonomy): domain Eukaryota; kingdom Metazoa; phylum Chordata; class Lepidosauria; order Squamata; family Pythonidae; genus Liasis; species Liasis olivaceus. The sequence goes on from CM061351.1 coordinate 87,823,094, forward strand.
AGGTACCGGAAAAAAACCGAAAATAAAAACATGCAAACCACAATGAGGTGGGAGCTGCAGGTGGAGAAGGCTTTGCTCCTGCCCTTAGCTGAGCGAATACGCAAAATAGAAGAAATAATATAAATGTAAGACACAACAATAAGGACGAAGGGAGTAAAACCAAAAATAATACTTGAGCCAAATAGCAACATATAATTGATAAATGTTTTGCTGCATGACAAGCTCAAGATTAGAGGAAGTTCACATGTGTAGTGATTGATTGAAGGCACCCAACAAAACTCCAAATGTTTCACAGGCAAAGAGTTGATCAAAGCATCCAAGAAACCCATGATCCAGGAAACTCCCACCAGCTGTCTGCACACTTCTTTTTTCATAATTCTTGAATAATGCAGTGGGTTACATATTGCAACATAGCGATTGTATGCCATTACTGAAAGCAGAGAGAAATCCACACAAGCAAAATGAATAATGGAAAAGATTTGCGCAACACATCCTACGAAAGAAATTGTTTTTCGCCTTGCAATATAATTTGCCATCATCTTTGGGACAGTGACTGTTGAGTAGCAAATGTCAACAAAGGCTAGATGACTGAGAAAGAAGAACATGGGAGTGTGAAGGCAATGGTCAGTCCTGATTATCAGTATGATTGAAAAGTTTCCTAACACTGTTATAGTATATATAATTAAAATCACAAAGAACAGAATCATCTGTACTTCTGGGTTACTTGAAAGTCCCAAGAGTATAAATTCTGTAGTCAACGTTTGATTTTCCATGGAGAATTGACAAATGTCAATAAAGTCTGTGTGTGAGAAGAGAAAGATATATGAATTTAAAAAAAAACATGAATATGTATCAAATAATATATATATTTGCTCCTGGTGTAGTATGTATTAAAATAATTATAATTACAATATTTTTATATTTTATTTTAGAATATGCATTGTGTTTAACAAGTTCTGGGGATGTCACATTTCATATGACTGTGGGATACAGACTGCTTAAAGGAATTGCAACCCCTTTGTAAGGGGGAGATCCATATTAGGTATGCAGTCATGTGAAAAAGAAAGTACACCCTCTTTGAGTTCTATGGTTTTAGGTATCATGACATAATAATAATCATCTGGTTCTCAAAAGTAGGAAAATACAACTTCAGATGAACAACAATACATGACATATTACACCATGTCATCATTTATTTTACAAAGAGAAAGCCAAAATGGAGAAGCCGTGTGTGAAAAACTAAGTACACCCTTACTGCTTCCATAGGTATGAAGAGGCTAAGTAGCAGTCAAGTGCTGCTAATCAAATGCCCTTGATCAATTGATCATCAGCAAGTGGGACTACCTCTATAACAGCTGAAGTTTTAGGAGTTTGCTGCTCTTGAGCATTGAGGTGTGTGTTAACACAATGCCAAAGAGTAAAGATATCAGCAATGATCTTAGAGAAGCAATTGTTGTTGCCCATCAGTCTCGGAAGGGTTATAAGGTCATTTCCAAACAATTTAAAGTCCCTCATTCTACAGTGAGGAAGATGATTCACAAGTGAAAAACATTCCAGACAGTTGCCAATCTTCCTAGGAGTGGACATCCCAGCAAATTCACCTCAAGGTCAGACTGTGCAATGCTCAGAGAAATTGCAAAAAATCCAAGAGTTACATCTCAGACTCCTCAGGCCTCAGTTAGCATTTTAAATGTTCAAGTTCATGATAGTACAATTAGAAAAAGACTGAACAAGTCTGGTATGTTTGGAAGGGTTGTCAGGAGAAAGCCTCTTCTCTCTAAAAAGAACATGGCAGCATGGCTTAGGTTTGTAAAGTTGCATCTGAACAAATCACAAGATTTCTGGAACACTGTCCTTTGGACAGATGAGACCAAAGTGGAGATGTTTGGCCATCATGAACAGTGCCACGCTTGGCAAAAACCAAATACAGCATATCAGCACAAACATCTCATACCAACCATCAAGCATGGCGGTGGAGGGGTGATGATTTGGGCTTGTTTTGCAGCCACAGGACCTGGGCACCTTGTAGTCATTGAGTCAGCCATTAACTCCTCTGTTTACCAAAGTATTCTAGAGTCAAATGTGAGGCCATCTGTCCGACAGCTAAAGCTTGGCCGACATTGGGTCATGCAACAGGACAATGATCCCAAGCACGCCAGCAAATCTACATCAGAATGGCTGAAAAAGAAAAGAATCAAGGCGTTGCAATGGCCCAGTCAAAGTCCAGACCTTAACCCAACTGAAATGCTGTGGCGGGACCTCAAGAGAGCTGTGCATAAACAAATGCCCGTAAACCTCAATGAAATGAAGCAATGTTGTAAAGAAGAGTGGGCCAAAATTCCTCCACAACAATGTGAGAGACTGATAAAGTCATACAGAAAATGATTACTTCAAGTTATTGCTGCTAAAGGGGGTTCTACAAGCTATTGAATCATAAGTTGTACTTAGTTTTTCACACACGGCTTCTCCATTTCGGCTTTCTTTTTGTAAAATAAATGATGACATGGTGTAATATGTCATGTGTTGTTGTTCATCTGAGGTTGTATTTTCCTACTTTTGAGAACTGCTAAGGACCAGATGATTTTTATTATGCACTGATACCTAAAACCATAGAACTCAAAGATGGTGTACTTTCTTTTTCACACAACTGTAGGTTGAGACTTCAATGGTAGCATTACCCAAATTCTTTTGGTTATTGTGAATCCCAACAGGTGTCAAATTGCACATTGTCCCAAACTACCCCAAGTGCCGTACTTAAAATTTCTTTTTTTTTTTATGTCTTAGTACAGAAGCTCTTAAAAAGAGAAAGCTTTAAAAATGTGAGTGCCTAATACTTAAAATAAATGATAAATCCTATTAAGAAAATGAGAATATTCATATTTATTAAGCATACAGGACCTAGCATTAAGCTTATATAAATCAAGAGAGAGAGGGAAAAAAAAAGCATAATTCACATTTCCTCTGTAATTATCACTTGTAAAAATACTTGTTTTCTATCCTTTCTGTTACGGAGCCTTTTCGAATTTCATTGAAAAATAATTTTAAAAATTGACCTATATTGTTACTTTAAAAAAATACTTTAAAGTGTCTCTTTGTTATTAGCCAGCAGGAATAAAGTTGTTATAGCAACCACAAGATTGAAATTATTGCTATTACCTCTTTTTTAAATTTTTCTCTACATAGAAGCAAATATTATAAGCAACTGTATCATAAACAGCCTATTTAGCCTCTTAGCACTTTCCCCATCAAAATAGTTAATCAAAACTAAAGTTATGATTTTCGTAACTTTTGGTACAGATGTTTAGTGCTAGTTGCTAGTTCAGAATAAAAGTCATAAGGATGATGCACAGTAGTCATAGCCAGCTATAAGATGGAAAATTCCTTAGATGAAAGTATAGCAAGTTAATTTTTTGCCATAATCAAAATAATAATTTAAATGACCCAGTGCATTGACAATGTGCTTAGAAAGTAACTTTTTAAAAAATCCTTAAGCTCACCTGTACTCTTTGTGGGATTATCAACCAACTGATTTTAACACCATCCAATTGTTCCCCAATCTCACTCTTACGAGAAACACTTTCAGTAATCTGTTTCCATATATAAACTGGTTCAGCTACCATGAGAACCTTTATAAACTGATCTCATAATAGCCTTTTTAAAGAATCAGATTGGGCTCAATTTGAAGTAACAAAGAATTGCCTTGTGTAAATTTTCACTGTGAATTCTCCAAGAGGTTCCTTTGTAAGGAAGGATGTGCTTTGTAAGGAAGGATGTGCACCAAGTAAATTTTGAACTGGAGATTTTAGATTCAGAGAGAACATGATTCAATTTGAGTTTGTAACTTGAGATTTGATGCCACCTTGAGAATAAAGAAATATCCACAAGCTATCGTGGGGAATAATTGCCAGGTTACTATCCCTAATCACTGGGGTGCCATCATGTGCAGGTAACACAGGTAATGTTTGCCCTGTTTTGGGCAAATTGGACAGTCTGGATTTTGGGTTGGTTTTACACTACAGAATTGCAGAGAAGCTAGTCTAAAAGTAAAGCTGAATAATTACAGGCAAGATACAGGAAGCATTTAAAATAGGATGTCACAGGAATACAGGCTGGAAGCAAGAGAGTTGTTTCCAACCAAAGGAAGGGATTAGGAACATGCTTTTATATAGCCAAAATTCCTGGTTATGCATAATTAGAAAATATCATCATCATCATCACTGTCATTGTTTATAGCCATCATCTCCATTCACCCATGTATTTTTTCTAGCCAGTTTATCCTCCCAAGATCTTGGCTCCATCTCTATCACAGTTTCCAAGTCCATGCTGAACTCTGTGATGAACACTGAAACAATTTCTTATTTTGGATATGCCTGTCAAGCTTTCTTCTTTGTTTTCTTCATAACATCCAATTTCTTCCTCTTTGGTGTCATGGCATATGATCTTGCTTAGGGTTCATCATCTTTGCTCTAATTCTGTTTTCATATGTAAAGATCTTTATAGCAGTTTTGCAAGTCCCGTCAACCCAAGGGAAGCAAAAAGCCTTTTCTACTTGTTTACCCCATTTCTTTGTTTATGGTAAGTAGTGCCTTTGTTTACACGAGGCCAACCCCTCTTCCTCCTCTTCCTCAGCTTTAGATCTCTTGATTACTACATTCTACTGTGTGGCACTACAAGTCATAAATCCATGGATCAATAGAATGTGGAATAAGGAACTCAAAATGGTATTCTGGGAACTGATTCTCAATATCTGTACTTATCCCTTATGCATCAGTTGTACCCAGCTTCAGCTATTTTAGTAAACAGCTCTAGGTTATAGGCATATTTTAACCAAAAACATATATATTTCATATCCAATTGGTGAATTAAGCATATGTTTCACATTCCTGTTCTATGTATGTTTTCTCAGGCTATTTGATTCACCAAGAATAATTTCTTCATGTATCTGCCCAGAATTACCATCTAAATCTCTCCCATTGCAAACTATAGTGTAATGTAAGTTGAGTAATGCTTTATGATACAGTATGGAACAAAATCATTATTATTTTATTTAAATACAATTGCTTTCAGTAACAATGCTGACTATAAAGGAAGTATTATTTTATTTATATGACATTATGTTTAAGAAGATATGCAACTACTTTAGTTTACGCTATGAAAGAAATTCAAAATTTTAATTATTATGTTAGAATATTATTCGAGGAAGCCATCATGCATTGCTTCTTTTCCTGTGATGGAATGGAATTATGAAGGCCAGGCTCAGAGAGATAAACATTTTCTTAGCTCCCACGCTCCTCCGGCGAGCTAAGAAAATGTTTATCTCTCTGAGCCTGGCCTTCATAATTCCATTCCATCACATTTCCACACGTCTGCATTCATGTTACTCTTGAGGCAATGAACTCCCATGTTCTAATTTATTGCAGAGGCACTTTGGAGGACTTTAGCTTGCAAGCAACATTCTCATTGTAAACTAAAAAAGAGAAAATATGATTGGATATATCAGGTACAGGATATTTTAATTAGTTTTGAAAATATAGAGTTGAAATGCTATCTATCTATCTATCTATCTATCTATCTATCTATCTATCTAATGGCTGTGCTGTGCTGCTTTTGTGGTTTTGGTATTGTTCTTTGTTTTTAAATGTTTTAACAATTGTAAATCACCCAGAGTTACTCAGAGTTGGGCAGCTATTCTCCTTCTCCTTCTCCTTCTCCTTCTCCTTCTCCTTCTCCTTCTCCTTCTCCTTCTCCTTCTCCTTCTCCTTCTCCTTCTCCTTCTCCTTCTCCTTCTCCTTCTCCTTCTCCTTCTCATATCCAATGGCCTCTGCAGCAATGTACCAAGGAACCTCTTTGTTTCAGTTTAGGGGCGCAAGATAAATCAAAAAGTCCTTTCCCTGAAATATTGCCATCTAGTGAGACCTAGGAAGCAGGACATTTTTGTGGCTGCCCTACGTTATGGAACATCCTCCCCATGGCAATCCAGCAGGCCCTTACCCCCTTAGCCTTCCAGAAGGCCATTAAAACCTAGCTCTTTACCCAGGCACTGGGGTAGGATGGTGAAACCTGCAGATGGTTGTTGGGGAAGCCTGGGTGGTTGATTGAGAATGTTGCTTGCCAGCTGTGAATGCCTGGAACTATATAAAGTCAACAATATATAAAGTCAGCAACTCAAGAACTCAATGGGATTGTGGAAGACAACACTGGAAATCAACTCAAGACAGCTCGCACAAGTGGCCATCAAGTGCAGCATATACCAAGGTGATGCATTGTCCCCACTGCTGTTCTGTATAGGCTTAAACCCACTCAGTCAGATAATCACAAGGACTGGATATGGATACAAGGTCAGGAGTGGAACTACCATCTGCCACATCCTCTACATGGATGACATCAAGCTGTATGCTAAGAATGAACAAGACATCGACTCAGTGATCCACCTGATATGGATCTACAGTGAGGACATTGGGATGTCATCTGGACTGGAGAAGTGTGGCCAGATGGTAGTAAAGAGAGGGAAGGTAGTTAAGACTGATGAGGTGGAACTACCAGCAGACCACATAGCATACAGACCAGCGAACAAGTACCTTGGTATCCCACAGTCACATGGGAACCACAATGAGGAGGCAAGAAAGGCAGCAAGTACCACTAAAGGATAAGACAGCTCAATGGGAAGAACAAGATCCATGCCATCAACATGTATGCCCTGCTAATCATCAGATACCATGCTGGTATTGAGCTGGCCGAAGGAGTATTTGGAAGATACTGATGTGAAGACCCAGAAGCTCCTCACAATGTATGGAGGTTTCCACCCCAAGTCCAACACCCAGAGATTGTACACCAGCCACAAAGAGGGCAGGCAGGGTCTGATGAGTGTCAAAGCCCTGTCCTGGATGAAACCCAGAACATCCAGGAATACATCAGAAAGATGGCACCCAAAGATGAGCTGCTGAGAGAATACCTGAGGCAACAGCAGATATGGGAGGAAATTCAAGTGGAGGAAGTACCATGGCAAGACAAGTACCTGCATGGGATGTACCATCGACAAATAGCTGAAATTGCTGACATTGGAAATCCTAGCAGTGGCTGGAAAGGGCTGGACTAAAAGACAGGACTGAGGCACTGATCATAGCAGCACAAGAACAGACACTAAGCACCAGATCCATAGAAACAGGGGTCTACCACACTAGATGGGACCCAAGGTGCAGACTGTGCAGAGAGGTCTCAGAGGCAGTCTAACACAGAGTGGCAGGGTGAAAGATGCAGGCAGGAACAGCATACACTGAACAGCACAACCAAGTAGCTGGCATTGTGTATGGAAACATCTGCACAGTGTATGGGCTTGACCTTCCCAAGTCCAGATGGGAGATTCCACAGAAGGTTGTAGAGAATAACATGGCTAAGATTCTGTGGGTCTTCCAGATCCAGATGGACAGGTAGGTACTGGCCAATCAACCAGACATTGTAGTAGTAGACAAGGACCAGAAGACAGCAGTGGTGGTGATAGATGTAATATTGCCAAGTGACAGCAACATCAGGAAGAAGAAGTATGGAGAAGTACCAGGGCCTGAATGAAGAACTAGAGAAGATGTGGAAAGTAAAAGCCAAAGTGGTCCCAGTGGTGGTAGGAGCACTCAGGGCTGTGACTCCCAAGCTGAGAGAGTGGCTGCAACAGATCCCAGGAACAACATCAGAGTTTTCTGTTCAGAAAAGTGCAGTGCTATGAACACTAAGACACTGTGCAGAACCCTCAAACTTCCAGGCCTCTGGTAGAGGACCCGAGATTGAGGAAGACACATACCACCCACAAGGGTGAGAGGTGATTTTTTTTTTTTGGCCTATATGTTGTCCTTCCTTAACATAAGGAGAGAAAAAAATGTTTTATAAATGATTAAAAACCTGAAATATAAAACAAGCAACAACTATAAGGTGAGAATTTCATGTTGAGAAGGCTGTGTTCCTCCTATTTTTTTTTTACTTGTTCTTCTAAATGATATAGGATATTAAAATAGGTACAAAGAGGATGCAACAAAGACAAAAACTGAGGCAAGTAGAATCACGTAATTGGTCACTAAATGACAAGCTCAGATCAGTTGTCATTTTACAGTTATAGTGATTGATGGTATTATACCTATTGAATGTCAAATTCCTGCACTGAGCATCACACACAAGAAACCAAGACCCCAAGCTCCACCCACTATTATCTGCAGAGTTCTTCATTCATGGTGGTTGCATAATGCAAAGATATCACAATGTAGCAGTCATATGCCATTGATGACAGGTTGAATAATTCAATACAGCCATATTGCAGGAGAAGGGAAATTTGTGTGAGACATTCTACCCAGGAAATCATTGTCCACACAGGCAGTCCTCATTTAACCACCACAATCTGTTCCAGTGAAATGGTCGCTAAGTGGACCACCTGACAGTGAGAGAGAGAGTGCGAAGATCACTGGTTGCTGCTGTCTCATTTAGATAGTTCTTTCGTGTAGCAATGCTTGTATTTCTGTCACTCTGGTATGCATTGTTTGTTGTCAGGTGCAGAAATGTGGTTGTAAGTGCACACATTGGTTAGAATTTTTTTTTTTTTTTTACTATTGTTTATTACCATTTATTACTGTCATATTTGTGAATGGTCACTGAGGTAGTCGCTGAATGAGGACTACCTGTATGGTCAAAAGCTTTCCAACATCTTTTGGGGAACTGGCAGTTGAATAGCAAATATCATCAAAGGCTAGATTACTGACTTTGTAGGCTACTCTCTGTTTGGATAACAAGCAGAATTGCAAAGTTTTCTAATACTGTGATGAGAGAAATTGATAGAAACCTGAAGAATAGAGCAATCTGTAGGGGTGGATTAGTGGCAAATCACAAAAGTATAAATTCTGACAGTAAAATTTGATTATCCATATTGAATTAATATCTGTGTGACTAAAACAATAACTATACACACACACACATGCACACACACACAAACACTCATTACTATGGATAATATTGAATCATATTTATTTCTTCCCCATGCCCAAAATTTAAGACATATTATAGACTGCCAGACTAGTTGTGAGAATAGAAGAATAATAATGTATAAATCAGATCATTTTCCTGTCCTCACAGATGTGATCAGGACACATTTATTTGCAAGACAATACAACAAACATGACATGCATATCAGAGAAACCTTACATTTGTTGCTGTATTTATTTATTTATCTTCTCATATGAAACATAAGTGGAATATGACTACAGAATTATGTTGCAGCATTGGCCCAAAAAACAATGGGTTGGATGCAATGACCATTCCCTGCCCATTCTCCTCAGGAAACTATGGTTGGCAAGCTGGGTCAGAAAGTGCACAGTATAGATTGCTTCATCCTTCTACAGACCCTAGATAGACCATCATTGCAATTCCCATGGGCTCAGCTCTCAAGGTTTTCAGGAACCCTCTGAATCTGAAGCAGCAGAAAATCAGCAAAAACAGCCATTGTTTTAATAAGGGCAGAAATGTTCCACATTGAACCTTTCCATTGGCAGAAAGCAAGGGTTTGGATATAGGTTCATGTTGGTTCTCACGGATATTAGAAAATATTTTATAAGGATAAAAAAACAGTACCTTTTAGAAAATAGCTATGGAGGATGGAATTAGTTTGACATTTCTGAGCAGCAAGCTACATGGAAATGTTGCCTATGTTTCTTAAATTTTTTCCAATAACTATTTTAATTTCTTTGTTTTTAAGGCTGTATATGATTGGATTCAGCATGGGTGTTATTACAGTGTATTGGATAGAGATCACTTTTTCCAGATCTGTGGGAGATTTAGAACTTGGTTTCAGGTATCGGAAAAAAACCGAAAACAAAAACATGCAAACCACAATGAGGTGGGAGCTGCAGGTGGAGAAGGCTTTGCTCCTGCCCTTAGCTGAGCGAATACGCAAAATAGAAGAAATAATATAAACGTAAGACACAACAATAAGGAAGAAGGGAGTAAAAGCAAAAATAATGCTTGTGGCAATCAACAACATATAATTGTTAAAAGTCTGGCTACATGACAAGCTCAAGATTAGAGGAAGTTCACATGTGTAGTGATTGATTGAAGGCACCCAACAAAACTCCAGATGTTTCACAGGCAAAGAGTTGATCAAAGCATCCAAGAAACCCATGATCCAGGAACCTCCCACCAGCTGTCTGCACACTTGTTTTTTCATAATTCTTGAATAATGCAGTGGGTTACATATTGCAACATAGCGATCGTATGCCATTACTGAAAGCAGAGAGAAATCCACACAAGCAAAATGAATAATGGAAAAGATTTGCGCAACACATCCTATGAAAGAAATTGTTTTTCGCCTTGCAATATAATTTGCCATCATCTTTGGGACAGTGACTGTCGAGTAGCAAATGTCAACAAAGGCTAGATGACTGAGAAAGAAGAACATGGGAGTGTGAAGGCAATGGTCAGTCCTGATTATCAGTATGATCAAAAAGTTTCCTAACAGTGTTATAGTATATATAATAAAAAACACAAAGAAAAGAATTAACTGTACTTGTGGATTACTTGAAAGTCCCAAGAGTATAAATTCTGTAGTCAAGGTTTGATTTTCCATGGAGAATTGACAAACGTTGATAAGGTCTATACATATGAAAAAAAATGAAAGTAATAGTTCATAAATTTTAAAACACAAATACATATTTGATATAATTTGTGCTGCTGATATAGAATATATTGAAATAATTATATATTATTTATTTAAAATATTTTTTCTTCTCTGTATTCATGTGGAACACTGCCTTTTAGACATTATTATTATTATTATTATTATTATTATTATTATTATTAATAATAATAATAATAATAATAATAATAATAATATTGAAACCTTTAGTTTGAAGCCTGCTTTTTGATTATGCACATTTTTACTAAGAAGTCAAAGCACTGAGTTTATAGTTTTCGGAATACAGATTGTTTTACAAAAAAAGATAACTCTTTGTGAGGTTTGGTCCGTTTTCAAAATAAGTTGAATTTCCTATCCTAGCATGATACAAACTGCAATCTGTAGCCACTGGGAGTCCCAACAGGTGTTGTATTGCACATTGTCCTAAATTGTTCCAAATACTGTATTTGAAAATTGTTCTCGTGCTTAAAAAATATACATAAAAAGGGTTGTCAATGAGAATCTGGAGTCAGTTCTCAAAAGTAGAAAGCTTCAAAAAATTGACTGGTTAATATTTAAAAAAAAAAATAAAAAATGCTACTTCTGAAAGAACAAATTTCCTTATTTATTAACCATGTAGGACTTATTACTAAGCTTCTATAAATCAAGAAGGAAAAAAAAAGCTTAATTCACATTTACTCTCCAATTATCACTTGTAAAAATTTATCATTTCTATTAGGCTGCCTTTTGAGATTTCAGTGAAAAGAGAATTAGGAAAAATGAACTATATTGTTAGTTTTAAAGGATTTTCTACTTCATATTAGTTGTGTATACATTTCCTAAAAATCCTTCAACTCACCTTTACTCTTTGTGTGATTATCAGCCAACTTGTTTTAAAACAATCCTATTGTTTCCCAGTCTAACTCTATTCAGACCCACTTTCAGCCATCAGCTGCCTTCATGTACAAACTTGTACAGGTACCATGAGAAGCTTTGTAAACTGATCTCATAATAGACTTCTTAGAAAATCAGTTTGTGCTCAGATTCCTTTTAAAGTAAGTAACAAAGACGTATCCTGTGTAATTTTTCCCTTGAAATTTCCCTAGCTTGTGAATTCTCAAAAGACTTTTATTTGTAAAGAAAGCCATTCAGAAACTAAGGAAGGTCCTCCATGCTGAGTAGAGGAACAGGAGTGTGCTGTAATAGGAGAAGGCAGCTTCAGTAGGCAGCATTTTGCTAATCTGCTCAGAAAGACTACCTACCTACTGAACTGTTCTAAGGTTCTAGCATATGCAGTGGGCAGTGCAATGTTGATTAAGGTGATTGATGAGGTGTTCATTAAGGTGGTAGCTAGTTGTGAGGGCCAATAGTAAGGGTTGAAATGAGTAAAATTATAACTATGATTGTACATATAAGCAGATTAGGTCCACAGGAGTGGACTGCATATGGAAGCTAATCTTGGCAAGACGTATGGGGACTAGATCATGTAACAACAAAACGGGGAGGGGTGTATTTAGAGATCTCATGGATTAATGTAATAGAGTGTCATGTGGGCTTCAGAGGTTCACAGGACCTGATCCAACTCGTAGCACACAACTTACCTCCTTTTTTCTTTTCTTTTCTTTTCCTCCTTTTTTATTACATAACTAAAACAGGTTACTCAAGAAAATCATTCAGGCACTGAAAGCAATTTAGGCAATATTTAACTGCAACATTGAAACAAGCCATAAGCAGATCTCTCTCTCTCTCTCATAGGCAGATAACTATATCTATATCTATACCTATATCTACTGTATATCTATCTATATCTATAGGCAGATACACGCACACACGCAAAGATAGATAGATAGATAGATAGATAGATAGATATCTGCCTATCTCATACATGATAATTCTAAGTGGCTCACAGCAACTTTCCATAAAAACAAAACAAAACACACACATGCACGCACACACACAAAACTATACAGTAATGCATACTGTATGTATCTAGAACTATTCATATATTCCCTTTCTACTTAGAATTAAGTAAAGGATTAATTATTTGCAGCTGAATAGTATAGTGGTTAGAGCATTGTCCTTTGAAGTGGGAGACTGGGATTTAAATCCCAGTTGAAGCCTACCATACCAGTAGGGGTCCTTGGGCAAAGACCCCCAACACTTCAATGCCTATCTTGGATATGAGGGTGATACAAACTAAGAGAGTCACACCAGCTTAGACATCAACTGGATTAACAAGGTCTTCCCCAGATATTGGGGAACCAGGATAATCTGATGATAAGTGGTCTACTGGAGCAAACCATACATGGATGAGACAAGAGAACCTGGAATTGATGGAATGCTACTGCAACAGTAGACCTAATGAGAAGGGATATATGAAAGGTATGAGGGAACTGTGGATGGACAGAAGACTCTAACTAGAAACAGCTAGTTATCCAATACTTCAATATGGTGAAGGGGAAACTGCTCTCACAACTTGAGATAGACCAACTGCACATTACATCAAGAAGTCCTGGAAGAACAACTGGATGTGTAGCCAACACCTGAAGCTGGAATGTCACTGCCACCCCCTCCATTACAGAGTACAGCAGCTGATATGAGGCATAAGATCATGGATAAAATAGCTCAGTCAACCCTTGAGACCAATTACCAAGGCTCAGTGGAGAAGTACCATCAGCTGGTATTCTGGAAGATGCCAATACAGCTCTCACAACAATCCCTACTACCACAATAGCTCAAACCAATGAACTAGTATATGCTACAGCCTATGTAATCCTGGAGATGCTTGGCTACACAATCAAGAAGAACAGCAGTACAAACACCCCCCTTCGAAAATGAGGTTGGGAGCTAAGTTCAAGGCAACTCAGAGAGAAGTCAGTCAGCTGGTGGAACTACAGAAGGGTGTGAAGATTAAGGATAAGACTCGGCTACTGAAAAAATACAAGGGCCTGACTCCATCTGAAGCCCCAGAGACTGCTAAACAAAGGCTCACAGCACTGGCTACCAGGCTAAGGAGATACACTAGAGAAGCCTGGTTTGCTCTAAAGGAATGTTAGAAAAACATCTATGAGGACCAGAATCATATTTCAGTATCTGGAACAGTGATTCACATGTTGAACCATAGAATTGAAATTTATTTAAAGAAGTTATTGATATTCTATTTTGCAGTAGTTCATGATCTGTTTTTGGCCAACATGAAAGTTAGTATAGATATTCCAGATGACCATTGTCAGCTGTATTTTGTGGTTCGGAATTTGCTATCATTGCTCTTGACTGTTAACTTTGACTTTTAACTTTTATTAACTTTAACTTTTCATTAGTCTCTGGTCTTGATTATCCTCCATTGCCAATATGTTGGCTAAAACCCCGTATGCATTAGTATTATATAGAAAAGATTTCTAGCCTGTTGCTTGTATCTGTGCTTCATTTTATGATTCTTGGGCAGAGTTAAACCTCTCCATTATTCCTGGATTTGGACCAGCATAGAGACATGTTACTATGTTTATGGCTAGACTATTATAAACTGGGGGACGCGGTGGCGCAGCAGCTTAATGACGCTGAAAGTGCCGGCCAGAAATGGCTGAAACTTCAGCGATTCGAGTCCAGCCTCTCGCGTTAAACAAGGTGAGCTCTTGTTTCTCTACCTGCAGCTTCTGTCAACTCAACAGATCGAAAACGTACGTGAGTAGATAAATGAGTACTCTCACTCTGGTGGGAGGAAAAATGCTGGCAGCAATTTACAGAGAGACGGGACCAGTGGCCGGTAAAAGCGCGAAACCACGCTCGCCCCGAAAAAGGGGCGCGAAGGAACGGAAATCCCGCCTCCTGCGCTTGCTAGCTGGGCTAAACGCTCTAGGAAGTAGGCTCTGGCAAAGACTACTTCCGAAAACAAAAATATGCAATTGCAATGTATTGTCGAAGGCTTTCACGGCCGGCATACGAAGGCTGGTGTGGATCTTCCGGGTTGTGTGGCCGTGGTCTGGAAGTTCTGTTTCCTAACGTTTCACCAGCATCTGTGACCGGCATCTTCAGAGTGCAGGAGCACAGACAGGAGCAGTTCTCTCTGTGCCCAGGATGGTGTGACCCTTTTGTGGGTATTTATAGAGATCTGGGGGGGGGGGGTATGGGGTGTTAATGAGTGGCTGCTTGCCCAGGTGTCAGGAGATCTGTGTATCTTCCTGTGGGCCAGGCAGGGTCCCTTCTTCTATTGAGTTGTTAATGAGTGGCTGCTGAGGGTGATTAGCTTGTTCATTGTGTGAGTTGTTCGCATGTCCTGGTGGTTAAGCTGAGTTTGTTGACCTTTTGCAGGTTGTATTTCTCAGGATTGGTAGCCAGGTTTTGTTGATTTTTAGACTCTCCTCTTTTTTATTGAAACTGTGCTGGTGTTTGTGAATCTCAATAGCTTCCCGGTATAGCCTGGTGTAGTGGCTGTTTGTGTTGTCCAGTATCTCTGTGTTTTCAAATAGGATTTTGTGTCCAGTGTGCCTGAGAGCATGTTCAGCTACTGCAGATTTTTCTGGTTGCTGTAGTCTGCAGCGTCAATGCAATTGCCTTGAAAACCGCTAGGGGGAGCGGTCACTGCAGGGTAGTAATGACTGTGAGCAGGAAAAAAAAAATTATAAACTGATTTGAACATGTGACAGTCTTATCTAATGTTATAATTGTTTGATACTGAGACATGTTTGATCCTCTGATTCTTGTTACTTAAAGAAAAGGGCAATTTTGTCTCAGGAAATGCTTCAGAATTAAAGTAATATGGGTCTAATTATATCCTCCCCAAAGTAGAATCCCATAAATGTTTTAAGAGTATTTTTTTTTAAATCTTCCTTATAAGGTTATGGCTCTAACTAGGAACTTATAAGTGATTACTTGCACATTTTATAAGATATATTTCTAATATGTACATGATGCCAAGTATACAAACAATATCAAATTCTTACAATATTTGAAATAGATTTTTGTTCTTATTTTTATTGTTATATTGTTGATGTAAATATGTTTATATTATTGTTTGTTAGTTTTAATCATTATACACTGTCCAGAGTCATTGTTATGAGATGGGTAGTCATATAAATTATTTAAATAAATATTATTATTATTGTTATTGTTATCATTATTATCATCTGAAGATATGGAATAAGTTTGTGACTTGGAATCAGCAACAATTATAGTGTTTACAATCAAAAACAACTTTATATGGAAAAAAGTGCAAAGGAGACAATTAATGTTTATAAAATATATAATACCAATTTTCTTTGTAAGAAGAGTATGGATTTGGATTTAGAAAAATATAAATCAAATCAAAGCCTGAGAAGGAACCAGATATTACAATGTTTACTGTTAGCTACAATGAGTACTTGGCATTCTTTTATTTAATTTAAGACAATATTTTAAAATTGTTATGGTCTTGTCCAACATAGAGTTCATGAAATCCTATGACAATATAAAAGTAGAACAAAAAAACAAAAAACAAATGAAAAATACCCTCTCTCTCTAACATAACAGTGACATATTCATGGTAAAAATAACTATAGATACAGTGGATATATAAAAACTATACTGATATGAATTAATATTGCTTTCCCCAATCTCGTGCAAGTACAATCCAACCCATCTAGAAAGACCTGGGAAGATCCCACTAGTATTTTCAAATAGATGAAAAATGAAAGATCATAGTTTTGAACTTTTCTTTGGTCTCAACATTGCACAATGTATTGATTTGCTTAATGCATCATTAATGTGGGTAACCAAATTTTTGCTTCATTAGTTTCTTAATGGCTTCCTTCACCTCCTTGGTTTTCAGGCTGTAGATAACTGGGTTTAACATGGGTGTAGAAATGCTGTATTGGATTGAAAAAATTTGATCCAGAATGACTGATGAAGATGAATTGGGTCTGAGATATCGAAAGTAACCAGTTACATAGAATAAAGCTACAACAATGAGATGAGAAGTGCAGGTTGAAAATGCTTTACTTCTGCCTTCTGCTGAGCGAATCTTCAAGATGGTGGCAATAATATAAATGTAGGAAACAAAGGTGAGGAGGAAGGAGGCAAAGCCAAAGAGAAAACTTGAGGCAAGAAGTATGATATAATTGGAAAATGTCTCATCACAAGACAACAGCAAAAGGGAAGGTATTTCACAGCTATAATGGCTGATTTCATTGTTCCTGCAAAAATGCAATTTCACCAAAGGGAGTGAATTCATTACACCATACAAGAAACCCATAGCCCAAGCTCCACCTAACAGCTGTCTGCAGATTTCTTTCCTCATGATTGATATGTAATGCAATGGATCACAAATAGCAATATACCGGTCGTAAGCCATAGCTGAGAGAACAAATACTTCAGCACACGCAGCCTGGAAAAAAAAGAAAATCTGTGCTATGCAACCTTCCTGGGAAATTGTTTTCTGCTTTGTTATGAGGCTTCTTAGCATTTTGGGGAGAGTAACAGATGAATAGCAGATATCAAGAAAGGCTAAGTGACCGAGAAGGAAGAACATGGGGGTATGAAGAGTGGGATCAGTTCTTACCACCAGCATGATCAATGCATTCCCAAATAGTGTAGCAACATATATTATTAGAAACAGCAAGAAGAGAAAAACCTGTATTTGTGGATCGCTGGATAGTCCCAAGAGAATAAACTCTGTTACTATAGTTTGATTTTCCATGTAGAATTTTCAGCAAACTTAAATCTGTCCAAAGGAAGGGAAATAAATTTTACTTGGTATATAATAAATACTTCTAAGATCTGATACAAATATTCAATGGTGCTTGATGAATTCTTCATAAAACATTTATATTCTATTGTGATCAAGTTAGCAACAGGTAGAAAAGGATTCTGTGAATTGTCCATGGTTACACTATTTCAAATAAATGCTTCCCCTAACTCTACAATGTATGTTATAGAATTTTTTTGTTGATCGTGTGACCAATAAAAGAAAAGCCAACATTTATTCAGATTATAATAAAAGGATTCGAAACTGCATTCATCCAGTTGGAATGTGAATAGCAGTGAGCAGAAAAATAGAATCCTAAACCCTAAACCCTAAAGCCACAGGGAATTTTATTACATAAATGTATTTATATCAATTATGTTTTTGGAGGAACATGCATCAATAATGATACAAACAACAACAGATTCATATTAATGATTGTGTCCAAAATAATTGCCCAATGTAGATTATAACACATGCATTACAATCTAACAATATCAAACTACTCAAGTGTGAAGAGTCTGAACGATTAAATTCACCACCAAAACAATGCTGATGCATTAGCTTGCTCTGCTTCATGTTGGTCAAAGACCAAAATAAAGCTTTACTTATCTACCTACCTTTGCTTAACATTTTCCAAAATTTAGCTAGAATAAAAAACCACTAGTTTATGCCATATTTATTTCTTGGTTTCCTTCACTTCCATTTAACATGCTGATGCAGTATGCCATCTTCTTTCCAGATATGAGTCACAGAACATAAACAGTCACATAATACTCATCTTTTTGTGCCCTGCACTCAGTTTATTTTGCATTTTTTTCACTTCTATGTACATCTATCTATCTATCTATCTATCTATCTATCTATCTATCTATCTATCTATCTACCTACCTACCTACCTACCTACCTATCACCTTTCTATGACATAACCATGAGTGGCTGATTGGACATTAATGTCTCCATTTTATGTCAACAAGGAGTCAGGTAGATCTTTTTAAAATATGTGATTTGTATTTAATAGTGAATATATATATATAATTATTTCCTTTGAGATGCGTTTGGTAAAATTTCAAAATATTCCCATTGAGTTTGTATGATTCATTGGGGAAAAACTGGATCCCTTTCACACTTTTTATTTACCCAGGCATATTTGGAATTCTGCTGTAGTGATGCAGAAAGTATTATAGTAAATAAAGAGACACAAACAAATATGGAGCTGATGATAAGAGGATCAAGTTGGTTAATATTTCTGCTCTATAGCCATAAGTCAGATTAACTCTTTGCTCACAGTGTGAATGTACATTTGGATAAGTTCCACCTTACCTCTGAATCAGAAACAGTAGCTACATCTGCATGAGGATTAAAAAATGTGTTAAAAGCTAAAGCACACATGTGAATAACACTCAAAAAATACTTCTTCCTCAAGCTGTTTTTAACTCTGGGTAAGATATATTTTATATTTTCCTATCAGGGCTAATAATTTTCATCATAAACATAAATTATGAAAAGACCAACAGTAATCTGCCCGATATGTGCAACATGTTCCCCCACTCTCCTGGCCTTCAGAAAGAGTGTGAAATCTTCACTATGCCAGATGGCCTGGGGGCCTGATGAGGGCTTGCACCATTGGAATTGGCTCATGGGGCAATTGATTCTACCCCCCCCCCCATCTTCTTGAACGTTTTAGTCTTTTTATGAATATAGTCTTTTTATATAGTTTGATTTTTTAGTTAAATTAATGTAGATATTTGTATTTTTAACTGTTTTTGAGGTTTGATTTTAATTGTGAGCTGCCCAGAGTCACCCTCTGGGGGAGATGGGCAGCATATGAATTTAATAAATAAATAAATAAATAAATAAATAAATAAATAAATAAATAAATAAATAAATAAATAAATAAATAAATAAATAAATATTCTCAAAAGGCAGAAGATGGGACCTTCTCATTACCAGCCAATAAGCAAAATATATGTTAAAGATCCTGTCTTTTGAGAGTGGATTAAGAGGGGTTATCTGGCAGGTTTCTCACGGAAATGAATAAATCTCTCTCTGATTTTCTTTGTTCAAGATTTGAATTCTTGTGAGTGGTCTAAATCCTCAGTTCACTGCCTTATTCTCACTATGGCTTGCTTGTAATCCAAGAAAAGTACCTTTTCATGCAGTTTTAAGGATATCCCCTGTTTCCACTAGATTGAATGAACATATAGCCATTCTGGAGTCTGGCACTGCATGTACATCTATCTCCCTTCTCTCCCTTCTCTCCCTCCCTCCCTCCCTCCCTCTCTCTCTCTCTCTCTCTGTTTGTTTTTCTAATCTTTCTCCCCCTCTTAACCTCTGTGAATTACAAAGCATATACTTTTGAGTTAGTTCCATATTCATAGGCAATATGTCTATGGGCAAATCTCTAGATATGAACCAAAAAAAATCTAATATAGGTACAGGAAGGAAGGGAGGGAGGGAGGGAGGGAGGGAGGGAAGGAAGGAAGGAAGGAAGGAAGGAAGGAAGGAAGGAAGGAAGGAAGGACGGAAGGAAGCTTTTATATAGTTTTTGAAAAGAAAGCTCAGTTGTTTGTACCCTAACCTGAAATGAATGGATTCAGAAATATTTGAACAGTTTCAGATAAAGGAACCAAGGCTTGAGAGAGACTGATATTCATTGGTTTATTTGCTTGATATTCAGCAGGTGTTTAATGGCCTCCTTTACTTCTTTAGTCTTCAGACTGTAGATAATTGGGTTTAACATGGGTGTAGAAATGCTATATTGCAAAGAGAAAAGTTCATCCATAACCACTGAAGAGATTGAACTTGGTCTCAGATACCGAAAGTAGCCAGTCACATAGAATAAAGCCACCACAATGAGATGAGAACTGCAGGTGGAAAAGGTTTTCTTCCTAGCTTCTTCTGAATTCATCTTCAGGATTGTGATGAAAATGTTGACATAGGACACCAGAGTAAGTGAGAATGTAAACAACCCAACTATACCACCAGTAACATAGAACATAATTTTACTTGTCATGGTTTCTGTGCAGGACAAGGCAAGAAGAGATGGAAATTCACAGGAGAAGTGTCTGATAATATTTGGACCACAGAACCCTAGCTTCAGTATAGGCACTGTATTTGCAATAGCATAGAATAATCCAGTTGCCCATGCACTTCCCACTAACTGTTTACAAAATAATATGTTCATTGTTTCTACATAATGAAGTGGGTCGCGTATGGCAATATATCGGTCATAAGCCATTGCTGTAAGAATAAAAACTTCTGCGCCTCCTGTCAGAAGGATGAAAAACATCTGAGTGATGCAGTTGTTATATGAAATGGTTTGACCAACAAAGAAATTTAGAAGAACTTTAGGGACTGTGACTGAGGAATAGCAAATATCCAGAAAAGAAAGATGACTCAGGAAAAAGTACATGGGGTTTTGAAGATGACTGCAGTTCTTTATTACCACCATGATAATCATGTTCCCCATTAATGTTATTGCATAAATGAATGAAAACACAAGAAAAAGAAAGATCTGGACTGGAACGTTGCATGAAAAGCCAGACAGGATGAAATAGGTCACTGTAGAATTCAGATTTTCCATTTCCATTTCAGCAAAACATCATCTACAATGTGTAGAAAACATATTATAAATGTGTTTAGGTGGGGGGGAAAAAGGAAGATGCAAGTACCAGATAAACAAGAAGAGCTTTGAAGAGCCTTTCTTTTTTCAAAAGGAAAAGAAAAATATATCATATTAAAGTAGTAAAGAAGTAATAAACATGTAACCTTCAGCCAAAGTTTGGCATTCTTAATCCTTATTGTATTCCATAAAAATAGTTAAGTTATCCCATTGATGATATCTCAATCATTGGTAACTTTGATTAAAGCCAACCATTCATTCATTCATTCATTCATTCATTCATTCATTCATTTACTTAAAATGTGCAAACATAGTATTACTTTGGATTCATGGTTCTTTTGGTAAGTCATTCAAAAAATACAGCATGAACAGAAACACAGTTCAAAATTGTGATTTGTATTATGGAGGAAAATAGTGACTATTGCAAACTAAACACACGGATGCTGATGATAATTGGTGACATATTGAAGTTGAACCTTAATCATCTAAGAGCTGCTGCCATAGAAGTTAACAGTCCTCAAGGTAAAACAGTGAGTGGGCTACGACAAAACTTTACCAATGAGGAAGATTAGCAAAACCAGATTTTCCAGTCTTACGAGGTAGAAAATTTATGGGGGACGGTGGTGTACTACCAGGACCATTTGAGATTCAACTGTATCTAGCAAAATAATAATAATAATAATAATAATAATAATAATAATAATAATAATAATATATAAAAAATGCAGTGTCTTAGATGGAATACAGATCACAAGGATACCTATTAAAATTAATGGCTACTTCTCCACTCATGACTTACAGCATTTTATAGCCATCATTGAAGCATTGAAATGTATTTCCTGCTTTACATCCATTGATGTGATTGCAACAAAGGTTGAATGACCATAGAAGATGCTGAAAGTCATTAGAGGGAAAATAGCCATTAAAAAAATAGGGTCATATTAAGCTGGGTCCCTAACAATGTATATTGAACACTTTCCTCATTCAAAAGTTCAGCTACCTTGTTGATTGCACTGCCCCAGATTTTACTCACGTCAGTCTTTTCAACTGAATATTTTTCTTCAGTCTCTGCTGTGAAATAATTTGTTATTATGTTTGAAATAATAGGGAATGGACAAAGCGCTGTTCTGAAGAAGTTGTTGAAAATTTCCCATTAGTCCTAGCCCATAGGATTAATAATGAGGATTGATGAAAATTATACTTCACAACATAAGGATAACCACATATGGCTCATCCCTATGGAAGACCCATTAAAACCAATGAATACAAACTTGCCATTACTAACTTTACATGGACTACCCTAAGACAGGTAAAAATACAAATCTTTGTGTCTGGAAATCCAAAACATTTCTACCTATGCTGATTTGCCATCAGCATTTTACTAAATGTTTCCATGATTTAATGACACCCCATTCAAAATTATATCTAGACTTTTGACCTGTTACTCTTGTGGGTATAACAAGGATATTGTTACTCTTTAAAAATGTGCCATTAAAAATATCTCCAAATAACAGTAACACTAATAATAAGAATTCAGTGAATATGAATGGTTTGCTTCTCATTTTTAGTTTATCTTTATCTTTTCCATTCTCTGCTCTACATTAACTGTGTATTGATGCACATTGCTGGAATGCTTTAAAACCATACGTAAAATTGTGCAGCATTTGTGTGGTATGTGTTTTCAGTGTGTATGAGGGCCAGCATGTATTGCTGAAACCTGTCCAATAACAAAAATCTTGCTACATCAATTTGACTACATCAAATTTATTTTGATGTGACGTGTTAGTGCATAATTCATGTGCAAAAACAAACATGCCTTTATAAAATACTATATCACAAGAATAAGAAATCTGAGTCTATTGATATCAGCAAATTAAATTTGGCATTTGCATATCTCACTTCTGCTTGGAAACGTTTGAGTATATGAGACAAACCTTAGGTATTTGCAATGGGTCTAAATCTGCAAATAGTGGTTGTAAAGAGTTAAGTTGGTGAGGTGGGAACCAGTTAATTCCCAGGCTAAAGTGGTCCATTACATGTCTCTCAAGATCATCAAGTGATCTACCACCTGTTAATTTGAATGCTGGGAGGAAGCAACTTAGAACTTATATGCTATAGAAATGATACCTAAAGTTTCTGAATTCTTGTTTTGTTGTCTGAACCTGCTGGCATTGGAAAGGCCCTAAAGACATGGCTCTTCCACTGAGTTTTGTGTCTCAGTGACAGCTGAATTAATTATTAAGGATTTGGAGACTTTTCATTTACTGCTGGCAGTGAGTGGCAAGTCTAACACCTGAGTGTGACAAGTCTGACACTGACCTAGTGGACCAGTCTTTAGAAGGGCACCCTGATATTACATGTTATTAATCCAGAAAGTGTTTTGATGCAGGACCTATACATATATCACTCAGCTCCTATCTTATCTTTATCCTAGAGAATGAACTTGAAAGGATAATTTTGATGAGCTTCTTGGAGGTGGCAATTACCCCCCTTAAAGGCTGGAAGTGTCATTTATTCCCCAGCTTTTCCCTCAGAATAATATAGCTGAAAGTAGTATTTCAAGCAATTTCTGGAAACAATATTGAGTCTATTTTGCATTTCGTTTGGGTGAAATCCCTCAAAATCTCTCCAATTTTGAGCAAAAAGCATAAATGTGTAGAATAAAGACATAACACAAATTACATATACTAAAGCTTCTAGGCCACCCTTTTTTCCATCCATCCATCCATCCATCCATCCATCCATCCATCCATCCATCCATCCATCCACCCACCCATCCATCCATCCATCCATCCATCCATCCATCCATCCATCTATCTATCTATCTATCTATCTATCTATCTATCTATCTATCTATCTATCTATCTATCTATCTAGTAATATGTACATATACTAGAACCAAGCATGAAAAGAGTGTTTTTGTTAGCGGTATTTTTCTGCACCCTTGTAAATCAGATGTATTGGTCAAAAAAAAAAAAATGTCTGTGTCTATTCCATTATGATAAATGCATGCATTTGATTATCTGAAGAATGGACACACATAATATATATTTTAAAAAAATGGAAAAAAAATACCTGATATGCTTCACAAAGCTTCACTTCTCACTTAAATTAGGCATAGAATGAAGAAGCTTTATTTATAGCAGTGGAACAAACCCTAAGAGCATCTGCTGAACCACAAAAACTTGGAAAAGAAATAAAAAGACTCATCCCAAAAGGCCAATTAAGACTGTGTGAGTGGGTCTCTTTGAGTATTTAGAAATAGTTTTATCTAACACCATGGTCCATTAGTATATATTTCTGAATTTGATTAATAAAAACAGGTTGAAGGATTTACACAAAGGAAGAATGCATTGCCTTTCAATTCAGACATTGTGTTAGAACATTTGTTCCCTTCCATTTGAAGTTTTGGCAAAAGAGAGATGCAGCCAGTGCAGATTTTATATAGAACATATAGGCTGACATAAGGGTTTTGGCTTGAAAGGGTTTGTTCTTTGAAGAATGCATAGTTTGAAGAAGTTGGAGTCCCCTATTTGTGGGGTCTGTCATGACTATGACCCTGAGGTCTAAACTGGTATAAAAAATTCTACTTTGAGGGATAGCTATGCTTACTTATGGTGAGCTAAGGCACTTCTGGCATTATAATAATAATTTCATATATATAGTCAAAAGGGGAAAAAAGTAATCTTTTTACCACCCATTATTTCAAGAATCTGTTGGGTCAATATGTGAAGGACTGAGCAAAGAATAGGGCATGTAGATAGAATAGTAGTACTGTTCAGGACCAAGAATGTTATTTTGCCTATATTCTATCTTTCATCCATGGTTCAAAGGTTTATAACTACAATTTTCTATATCTTTCTAAGCATATTTATGACATTTGTATCCAATTCTGATAAGGGCAAATATGGGTATCCCACTTTCCCTAGATTTTCTAGAAGCATGAATGCTACCATCAGATGAACTCTGTTTCAAGTCTTTCTTTTGTTAGGATTTTCTCATGGGAAGGATTCATCTCGCTATCTCTAAAACATATTGTTGTGACTAAAAAAACCGTGTGACTTAGTTCAGCCTTGTTGGTTTGCACGTATACTTCTATTTACTGCCACCTATTGGCGTATGTATGCTAGTTATTCAAGGTGTGGCAATATAATGGGAGGATTATATGCCCAGCCTCTCAGTAGAGTTTTAGCCACCATGTAGTCAGTTTTATGGGTTATGTAATAGTAACTAATAACCAAGTAGTGTACCTCTTCTCTGAGAGTTTTTAGCTAGAGACTTTGTTATACCTATGTAGTGGATAAGTCTTGGATGCTAAATATATGAGAAGAAGTTATTTTTTCCTATTTTTTGTATGAAACTTGTATTTTATGGAGTTTTGCATTTTTATCAATAAACAACCAGATATTTTATATTTTCTGGCTGGATTTCTTTGGAGAACAAGATATGGACATTGCATTCTGTAAATCTCTCATACTGGTATGTATTTTTGCCAATTTCCTGGGAGTATTGCTGCACTCTGCACAACATCTTTCTCCAATTAAAACTCTGGAAGGAGGAGGAGGAGGAGGAGAGGAGGAAGAGGAAGAGGAAGAGGAAGAGGAAGAGGAAGAGGAATGATGATGATGATGATGATGATGATGATGATGATGAAATTGGTTAAAAAGAGCAAAAAAGAATTTTTTAAAAAAAATCTAAAGAATTATATAAGTTTGATTGAAAATGTATGGAGGGTTCAGTGATTTCCCAGTCTCTCTACAATCAAATCTGTGGGGGGAAAGCATTTAGGCTAAAATAGGAAAAGAAACAAATCTTTTGTGTAGTTAAAGTCAAACAGGAACCCTTCCTTCCCAACCAAATATGGTGACATAATATGTACATATTCTAAGTTAGTTTAATTTTACCCTGTCCAAATTCATCTCTATATGGAGATGATGGTTTCTTTAAAAATTCTTCCATTTTTTTTAAATGACCTTTTTCTTGTATAGTGATAAACATGCTTTTGGACAGTGGAGGTATCTAGTTTATTAAACTAAACCTAACAATCCATTAGCTCACTATATATTAAACTAAATTAATCTGACATCAATCTAATATATCTATCTATAGCCAAACAAGAAGATTTTGAATATTTAAATATTTTCATAATCTATTGATTTATTTATCAGTTCAATCCCGATGCATAGATAAATAGGCTTATTACCACACAGTTTAATTCCTTACAAAAAATCAGGGAGTTGCAGCCCATTCATTTCTTCATGACTTCCTTTTTTTACTCAACATGTAATTCAGCTTTGAAATTCACTATCACACGATGTGGTGCAAGCTACCCAACTGGCTGGCTTCAACAAAAGGTTTGGACCAATTCATGGACGGCTATCTGCAGAGAGACTAGCAAGCTTTCTTCTGCAGTTCACTGGCCATTGTGAGACCACACTGCTGGATAGATAGGATGGGGGTCCAATCCAGCAGGGAACTGCTTATGTTCTTACTGGCATTTAACAAATTAGGCTTAACATACAGATGAAACTCGAAAAATTAGAATATTGTGCAAATACTGATTTATGTCAGTAGGGCAACTCAAAAGGTGAAACCAATATATGAGATAGACGCATTACATGCAAAGCGAGATATGTCAAGCCTTACTTTGGTATAATTGTGATGATTATGGCATACAGCTTATGAAAACCCCAAATTCACAATCTCAGAAAATTAGAATATTACATGACATCAATAACACAAGGATTGGAAATAGAACAATATCGGACCTCTGCAAAGTAGAAGCATGCATATGTACTCAGTACTTGGTTTGGGCCCCTTTTGCAGCAATGACTGCCGCATTGCGGCGTGGCATGGATGCTATCAGCCTGTGGCACTGCTGAGGTGTTATGGAAGACCAGGATGCTTCAATAGTGGCCTTCAGCTCCGCTACATTGTTCGGTCTCATGTCCCTCATCTTTCTCTTGGCAATGTCCCATAGATTCTCTATGGGGTTCAGGTCAGGCGAGTTTGCTGGCCAATCAAGCACAGTAATCCCATGGTCATTGAACCAGCTTTTGGTACTTCTGGCAGTGTGGGCAGGTGCCAAGTCCTGCTGGAAAATGAAGTCAGCATCCCCATAAAGCTCATCTGCAAAGGAAGCATGAAGTGCTCCAAAATCTCCTGGTAGACAGCTGCGTTGACCCTGGACTTAATGAAGCACAGTGGACCAACACCAGCAGATGACATGGCTCCCCAAATCAACACAGACTGTGGAAACTTCACACTGGACTTCAAGCATCGTGCATTGTGTGCCTCTCCATTCTTCCTCCAGACTCTGGGTCCTTGGTTCCCAAATGAGATGCAAAAGTTGCTCTCATCAGAAAAGAGGACTTTGGACCACTGGGCAACAGACCAGTTCTTTTTTTCTGTAGCCCAGGTAAGACGCTTCTGACGTTGTTTATTGTTCAGGAGCGGCTTGACAAGAGGAGTACGACATTTGAAGCCCATGTCCAGGATCAGTCTATGTGCAGTGGCTCTTGATGCACTAACTCCAGCCTCAGTCCACTCCTTGTGAAAGTCCCCAACACTTTGGAATGGCCTTTTCCTGACAATCCTCTCCAGGCTGCGGTCATCCCTGCTGCTTGTGCACCTTTTTCCACCACACTTTTCCCTTCCACATAACCTTCTATTGATGTGCTTTGATACAGCACTTTGAGAACATCCAGCTTCTTTTGCAATTACCTTTTGGGGCTTTCCCTCCTTATGGAGGGTGTCAATGATGGTTTTCTGCACAACTGTCAGGTCAGCAGTCTTTCCCATGCTTGTGATTCCTACTGAACCAGCCTGAGAGACCATTTAAAGGCTCAGGAACCCTTTGCAGGTGTTATGGATTCATTAGCTGATTAGAGTGGGACACTTTGAGCCTAGAATATAGAACCTTTTCACACTATTCTAATTTTCTGAGATTGTGAATTTGGGGTTTTCATAAGCTGTACGCCATAATCATCACAATTATACCAAAGTAAGGCTTGACATATCTCGCTTTGCATGTAATGCGTCTATCTCATATATTGGTTTCACCTTTTGAGTTGCCATACTGACATAAATGAACATTTGCACGATATTCTAATTTTTTGAGTTTCACCTGTATATCTTGCACTTTGGTTATTTTCTCTGTTTTTAAGAGGCTTTCTTCTAAAGCAGTATGCCTACATCATTTTGTTTTATAACTTTTATAGCTTTTAAATTAATTGTGCATCTGACATGCTGCAAATGAAAATACTAGCTGATTGTGTAGTGTTTTGTTTGCTCACCTCCTCAGAAAAAAAGAAAATGGCAAGTTATATGATTGAACAATCCCTATATGACTGTCAGAGACTTTCTGGAAACACTTATAATATCCTCATAAAATCTGAAATTTATTCAAGTGCCCTGAAAACCGGGGACCAGTAGATAAGAAGAAAAAACCTGTTCCTTTGTCTGTCTCTTGCTGTCATTATTCCATATTTATTATGATTTTTTATCATTAAATTTCTGAGGCCAGGAAATATATTTGTACAAAGCTGAACAAAATAATGCTAATATAAATATTAATTTTTCAAGTATAATTTACTGTGTAAAATCATTTTTACTTGAAAGATTCCTGATGTATTTTGATTACATCTTCTTATATGGAATTGTTTGTGGCTGGGAAAGCAAAAACAAAGCAAACTCAAAATACTTAATACACCCTGTATTAAAGTTATGATTTCATGATATGAAAAGGTATGATATGATTTCATTAAAAGGGTCAATTCTGTCACAATTTGATATTTGAAGGCAGGCAGAGCTGACTATACAGAGTGAACAACTGCAGCAGATAAGCATTAGACAGATTAACTTGGTTTTATTCATTTGTTGAATCAGATAAATCAGTTAATAAAGTTGTAATCAGTAGTGCTACCAATACATTGTATCTTGTAGCTTTTCATTCTTGACAATGCAGTGATAACTGAAATGATGTATACAAAATGCATTTATGACAACATTTAAAATATAATTATATTAGTGGCACCTAAGACAGCAATAGAGTAAGAATATTTCATACCACTTCTTCTTTACATATCTTTAATGATGGAACTAAAAGAAAGAGATGTGTGAAAAGTCTGACTTGGATTTGACTACTGGAGAATGTACATATGATCCACTCTAGTTATACTAGATGGCCCAGAGTCATTTTTTTGTGAGATGGGTGGTATCTAAATTTCAAATGTAAATAAATAAATAAATAAATAAATGGCACAGAAGAATATTCATACATCCTTTATAAAATTCTAACACCTTTTTAAAATCCTAAAAATAACAAAACTGAATGCTAAAACCTTTAAATGACTTTGTCAGTTGAAATATACTAAATCAGATGAGCAAGACTCCCACAATTTAGTTGTCAATGAACAAAATAAGGAACCATCACCCAGCTCACAAAATTCCAACAATGTAAGTTTTGAACTTTCAAACTCCTGCACCTTCCTTGCCCTTCCACCCTTGTCCCTTGTTAGGTCTTTATCACCAGCTGAAGATCAATGTAAAGGAGAGAGGAGGTCTTCTGTGCTGCTTTCATATTTTTTTGTACAACCAAGTGCATGATAAAGATTTCTTAAAGATGTCCCAATTTCTCAAAGATTCTAAGTCTGGATATCATCCCTAATCTCTAAACATGTTTCACCCCCCAAGACAGATTCTTTCATGATACAATTTTGGGAAGCAAAACAATATTCATTAAATAATAGAACAAAAATGGAAAGTTGTTCACTGGGTCTGTTTTAATTATCATATAACAAAGAATATGCCTTTTTAGTGTGCATAGCATACTCTTTAAAATGATCCACAAAGCCAGTTAATCCTCTTGTGTGCAGGTTGATCTCTCTGAACCAAATTAGATGGGTTATGATTAGAAATCCTACCCAGACAACAAAAGAAATGGAAAAATGCTACATGATGAATATGTATAGTATTTTATTTAGGACTGAATCATTGAATTGAAATGTTCAGGTCTGTCTCTTCCATCGTAGCTTTAATACCTATAAAATATATGGCTATGCAAAATCTCTTGTATTACTTCTAAGTTTTGATATGAAATGATGGATCTTAATATTCCAATTAAAGGTGCATGTCATAAAATAGTGCAGAATATATTGGATTTCTGATTTATTTTAAACATGCAGCTCCATTCCTACATTAATATATACATACCTGTTTAGAAATAAATATTTTTGAAAAAACATATTTAAAATACATTTTAAATGCTATAAGATAAAATATATTTAGACATATATGAGAGGGAGTGCATTTTAAAAAAAAGATATTTAAATGGGTCTGTATGCTTTCATAACATTTTTTAAATTGCTAAATAAGATGGATCATATATAAAACTGTTCAGTTAGAACATGTCTACCTTGTTTCGGTTGGATTATTCTACATTAATTTAGCAGCATAGCATTGGAAGCATTAGGAGATAGGAAGACCATACCTGAGCCATCCTATATTATTAATCTGTTTTTCTATTACCCAATGCTGGTTCTATTCAAATACTAAGAGCTCTGGATATTGTTCCAAGAGTAAGGAATGGGACTACATTTTCCAAACATTTTCAGTAGAACAGATCTGATCTCTTTGTTTTTCAGGCTGTATATGATCGGGTTTAACATTGGAGTTAAAATGCTGTACTGAATAGAGATCACTTTGTCCAGATCCATGAGTGATTCTGAATTGGGCTTCAGGTAAGAAACAAAAGCTGTAATGTAAATTTCTGATATTCAGGATTTAAACTTTAAGCATAATGGACATAGTTTTAAAATATGTCACTAATACTCTGCCCAAAATCCTACATTCCAATCTGCAAATTTAATATACTTGTTCATCATTCAATTGGTTATTATATATGCTTCTAATATTTTATAAGTCATTCAACAACTCTCCCTTTTGGAGGAGTAAAGCAGAATTTATTTATTTATTTATTTGTTTGTTTATTTATTTAAAGTTTCAATTCTACCAGAGAATTTAATTAAAAAAACATTAAACAAATTACTACCTTTAGCTTTCTGTTTCTTTCTTTATTTTTAATGTACATATTTAATTTTAATGCAAATGAATAAAACAATTTAACATACTTGCTATCTCAGTCTCTTCCCTGGACTTCCAGTATTATATTTAAAGTTTTACCTGATCAAATATTCTGAATTGTGAGGCCTCGATGAGTTCAGATCATACACCCATACAACTCTAAACCTCTGCATGTACAGTAGAAGAGAAAATCAGATGTGCAGAAAAGCCAATTCAAAAGCTGAATGGGAAATATTTTAAATATAATCCAAGAAAGCAGGAGAGGGGATAGTTATAATTAAAGCTGCAATACTATGTCAAGTTTAAAACTGACTTGTCATTTAGTCTAGAAAGGTCAAATCCATTTTTCCATTAAAAAAAATTCCAAAGTACCAAAAAAAAAAAAGCTAATAATTTAAGCATACTTCTTACAATAATAAACAAGTAATTAAAAGCACTAAGGCCCCTAATTTTCATGATAACTCTATTTAGGGAAGGAAATATCTCTGAAATGATGACCCAGCAGGCTGCTGCAGTCAGCCAGCATTACGCGGTCATCATTTACAATGTTCCCTGCCAGTTTCCCACAAGGAAAGTCAATGGGGAAGCCAGCAGGAAGTTGGAATTCACTCCCCCTCCCACTGCTTTTTTGCCCTTGGTCATTCTGTTTCTCTCTTTAGGTAAGGAAGTATCTCTGAAATGATGACCCAACAGGTCACAGGTTGTCTAGTATTCATTAAATTACTGGAATAGAAACATGGCAAGTTGTTCAGTAGCTTTTTATTGATCAACAAATGACAAAGAATATGTCTTTACAGTATTTGTAGTAAATTAAAAATTGCCCACAAAGCACATCGAAATGCCCAGTTAATCCTTCTGTCTGCATTCATATCCATGTGAACCAAATTATAAGAATTATGACTACAAACACTATCAAGACAGCAACAGCAACAGCAAGTGAAAAATAGCTGCATATTGTATATGTATGTATGCATGTGTGTGTATACATACATACATACATATGCCTATTTGTGTGTGTGTGTGTGTGTGTGTGTGTGTGTAATACCTTCGCTAAGACTGTTGTCAGTGACAGCCATGGGGAGATATAAAACTGATGAGTTTTCTAAACAGAATGTATTATGTATTCCTAAATTTGAGCAAGAAATGATAGATCCCAATTTCTCAGATAAATGTACTGATCATATCATGGTGTCAAATATATTGGATCTTCTATTTGTTTTGATCTTGCAGCTCAGTTCTTATGTAACTACATAAAATCTCTTTAGAAATACATATTGTTTTGGAAAATACATTTAAATTACATGCTTCAAGGTAAGAGAGAGAGGGAGAGGGAGATGCACACTGTGAGAAGAAACAAACAAAAAATAAATCTCAGTGGATACTTTCATCTGGATTCTTAAAAATACTTCTCAGATGGATATTAGAACAATTAGAACAATCAATTACTTTGCTTCATTTGAATTATCCCACACTATAAGAGCAAGTTTCAATGAGAAGTCCACATACCCTCATATCAGAGCATAAATCTACTGCCAATGCTGGGGACTTTGGGGAAATAGCAACTTTCACCCCTGCTGGGTCATTAATTCTTCTTCTCTCTTGTTGGAGCTGTGGGGATATTAAGTCAAGAGCTGTGTGTTTCATGAGGAAAGAACGAGCCTACACTTTCCAAATAATTTCTCTACACCAGATCTGATCTCTTTGTTTTTCAGGCTGTATATGATTGGGTTTAACATTGGAGTTAAAATGCTATACTGAATAGAGATCACTTTGTCCAGATCCATGAGTGATTCTGAATTGGGCTTCAGGTAAGAAACAAAAGCTGTAATGTAAAATAAGCCCACCACAATGAGATGGGAACTGCATGTAGAAAAAGCTTTCTGCCTGCCTTCTGCTGATCTAATTTTCAGGATGGCAGAAATGATGTAAATATAAGAGACAAGGGTGATAAGAAATGAGCTAAAACCAAATACCAACACAGATATTAAAAGAGTGATGTAATTAGTGAAGGTACTTGCACAAGACAAGGCCAAGAGTGAAGGAAGCTCACAAGCATAGTGTCTGATGATATTGTTGCTGCAAAAATGAAGATTTAGCAAAGGTAGTGCATTCATCATAGCATAAAAGAAACCCAGGAGCCAAGCTCCACCCACCATTTTATTGCATATCTCTCTTGTCAAGGATCTGCTGTAATGCAGGGGGTCACATATAGCCACATATCGGTCATAACCCATTGCTGAGAGGATGAACACTTCTGTACAAGCAATTTGGAAAAAGAAGGAAATCTGTGCGATGCATCCTTCCCAGGAAATGGTTTTCTGCTTTGTTGCAAAGTTTGCCAGCATCTTGGGGACAGTGACTGAGGAATAGCAGATGTCAACAAAAGCTAAATGACTGAGAAAGAAGAACATGGGGGTCTGGAGGTGAAGCTCAGACTTGATCACCAGTATAATTACCATATTACCCAAGATGGTGACTAAAAAAATGACCATGAACAAAAGAAGAAGAAAATCCTCTATGTGTGGATCATTGGAGAGTCCCAACAGGATAAACTCTGTTATTACAGTATGATTTTCTAGCCTAGATGATTTAAGAACCACAGGATCTGTCAGAGAAGAAAGCAAAAATGATAAAACTTCAATTAAAGTTGAAATCTACATGAGAATGCATTATGTTGAGTTTCCTACTTTTCATTTCTTTCATCAAAGGGCAAATTTAAGTGTTGCTTTTTCATTTTCATGATGCGTTTAGCTGTTTTCATGATATTTTAATTCAAATATTCTAAAAGGTACTTGTTCTTAATGTCATTTTGCATATCCATCTGTGCATTTATGAAGAGACGCATCCTCCAATTTACTGCTTAGAAATGAATGTTTATTGCATATGAATAAAAAAAAATAATGTTTGAATTAAACTCCTCTTTATTAGATGCAAATATGTTAGGTCAAGAAAAAGCTGGTCTTAAGGAAAAGATTGATAGAGGTTACTGAAAATTCCTATTTGTCCAGGGTGCAGACATTTCAGGACATTCTACCCTGAAATGTTAACTTGATGCACTAGCAGTTCTTTTTAATTTGGCAGAACTGGCTCTCTTCTCTTCTCTTCTCTTCTCTTCTCTTCTCTTCTCCTCTCTTCTCTTCTCTTCTCCTCTCTTCTCTTCTCTTCTCCTCTCCTCTCCTCTCCTCTCTTCTCTTCTCTTCTCTTCTCTTCTCTTCTCTTCTCTTCTCTTCTCTTCTCTTCTCTTCTCCTCTCCTCTCCTCTCCTCTCCTCTCCTCTCCTCTCCTCTCCTCTCCTCTCCTCTCCTCTCCTCTCCTCTCTTCTCTTCTCTTCTCTTCTCTTCTCTTCTCTTCTCTTCTCTTCTCTTCTCTTCTCTTCTCTCCCTCCTTTCCCTTTTTGATCCTGTGTTGTTTTTTTTTGACGTCCCACCCTAGTAATAACTAATGGTTATTACCCTAGTAATAACTAGGGTGGGAGATCAAAAAAACTAGGACTGATGAATCATTATCATTATCATTATCTTAGCCAAGTCTGGCTAAATAAAGGTATCTGTTGTGAAAAAAAAATGGAAAAAGCACACCTTAGATAATGTTTAAAGATTTGGCAAAATATCTAAACGGATGTGATATATACATCATCTTTGTTCCAAAAGGGGGGATTTTTTTCCCCCCTTCAGTAAGCACTCCAAGTTCAGCCCTCTATTTTTACTCTGAACACTTGCTAATGCAGAGTGTACCAACATGTAACTCAAAGAAGAAAAAAAATACTGAATGTTAAGAATCAGGAGAATTAGCCTTGCTGATCCCCTAAACAAAGTTCTGTGCAATAATGATGTATATGTAACAGCCAAAATAACCCAACTGAAGTGTTGCAATTCAAATTAGATTTGATTGAAAGAGTATTTTGAGAAAGCCTTTCCATCTGTTTCTCAGCCATTTTATTACTTAATTCCATTGAATGTTGCACTAAAGTGTGAAAAAAGAACCAAGCTGTATTAGAGAACTGCCTTGTTCATCAACATGCTTCCTCTCCTCTAACCCCCAGTCCACATGAAACACGCATTTACCTTGTAGGAAGTAGTTCTGTTGCAGCAGAGAAACATTCTGCATCTTTGCCACCCTTGTCTAAATGTGTGGGAGCTTTTCTTGGAGGCATAAAAAAGACATGAGTTCATACCATTATTCCTTCTGGAATTCAGGGCAGAGGAAACCAATTGGGAATCCATCATCCGCAGATTAAAATAGGTAGATATGTCAAAGATATTTTGCTTTGCTTCGCTTTTCCTTTCCTTTCCTTTTTTTTTTTTTTTTCATTTAAAGTAATATTTAAAATTGATTTGTTGTTGTTATTGTTTTTAAATCCACATACAAAAATGTATGGTTTATGAAAGGAACGCATATTTCTCTATTAAACCAAATTATGCTCACCAAACTCAGTCACACACACAGACACACACACAGAGAGTGAAGAATGAAAGTCATGGGGAAACTGAGAATGCTTCTGAACAGCCCTAAATCCAATCTGAGAGCCAGCTTGGTGTAATGGGTAAGTCACCAGACTAGAAACCAGGAGCTTATGAGTTCTAGTCCCACCTTAGGCACAAAGACAGCTGGGTGACCTTGGGCCAGTCATTCTCTCTCAGCTCTAGGAAGAAGGCAATGGCACACCACTTCTGAAATCTTGCCAAGAAAACTGCAAGGATGACTCCAGGCAGTCACCAGTAGTCAACACTGACTTGAAGGCCCACACACTCACTGACACACACACAGAGTCCAACCTACTTGGAAAGGCCACCCTTGAATTCTATTTTTAATATCATTTTCACTATATGGGCGCTATTTTCTTGCCAACAATGTTATGGGGTCTCATGACTTGACAAGTGTATTGGGGGTTGTACAAATAAGCTTGTCCCAATTAAGGGTGCACCTTCAAGGGAGGAACAAATCAGGTAACCCAACCCAGAGTGAAGCATTGGATTAAAACAAACAACAGCCCTCACTCCAGTTTACATTATTTCCACCTGCACAAGATTATTCTCATACTTTGTGTATGTGTTGGGGGGGGGGGAGGACTCTAGTGGGCCAGGTTGCTATTTCTGCACTTTCTGCACATGTTTTTGAGGAATCATGGCTTGGTTTCAGGTCCAATAGATACATAATGATATACTATCATAAGAGGCTACAATGTAAGAAACAAAGGTATGGTACTCATAATTTACTGTAAATGTTTAATAAAAAGAACTATGGACAGGAGACTTCAGTATCTTGCATAAACACAACTAGTTGTGGACATGGGAAGAGGGAAGATCAGAATGGTGAAAGCAGAATCAGGGTGTTGTGGCCAAACTGCAACTTTCTGTTCTTGTGCTGTGATGTTGCATACAAGTACAAAAGAGGCACAGCTTGCAGTCTATCCTTGCTTCATTATTCTGTTGAAAATGGCAAGCTCCTGAAGATGCTGCTGAGAACAGCCTTAACCTAACTGACCATATGCTGAAACAGACAGAGCAGCACAGATCTGGGGCTTGGAGTATAAGAAGGGTCTTAGTTTTCCAGAAGATATCTCATGTCTAGCAGAATCCCTCATGGTATCCAGAAATATTGCTATAAAATGGCAATGTTCTGTTGTCACAATTATCCTTATAAAAGATACAAACCCGATTTGTACCAGTGGTTTAAGAAAAGACTTTATCAGTATTGTAAGAAAATGTGTTGTAGTAATGCTGAAGTCATAAAAGCTTGGTTGAGACTTCAAATAAATGTGAAGAATCATTGTCCTTTTCATCTCTATTCCCCAATCCATAAGATAGTTTCAGAAAATTGTGTATGAACAAAGTCATTGTAGTTTTGGTTACTGGTACAGAAAACAGAGATAACTGTAGAGAAAGTAGAGATGAAAAGGAGTTAATCTTTTCCACATTGGTTCAAATCACCCTTAAATGTTCAGAAGAATTCACATAATTTCCAGTTCTGTTTTCTGCAAGAAATCTGTAGGATGAATCGGTACTGCTATCTTGAGTATTATTGAAAGGATGAATGAATATGCTATATACCCTTTTCAAGGTAAGAGATGAAAAGTCTTTTTCTTTCTTTCTTTCTTTCTTTCTTTCTTTCTTTCTTTCTTTCTTTCTTTCTTTCTTTCTTTCTTTCTTTCCTTCCTTCCTTCCTTCCTTCCTTCCTTCCTTCCTTCCTTCCTTCCTTCCTTCCTTCCTTCCTTCCTTCCTTCTTTTATAGATTTACATACACTGTCTCCAATTCTACTAGATAGATGGCTTACAAAAATGCAGACCAATCACAGATGACATTTCCTATTAAAAATTCTATAACGAACAAAACTGAATGCTAAAAACCAGACTAAAACCTCTAAAAGACTAGAGGAATTTGTCAGAGGAGAAGGAGAAGGAGAAGGAGAAGGAGAAGGAGAAGGAGAAGGAGAAGGAGAAGGAGAAGGAGAAGGAGAAGGAGAAGGAGAAGGAGAAGGAGTTGTTGTTCAACTTCGTTCCATGTCTTAACATAGTTATTTTGGGTTAATCCTTGGGGAGTTCCTTAATTCTTTTTCTTTTCCTTTAATCTTATCCAAAATATTTTGCATTTTCTCTTGCCTCTTCTTCTTAAGTTCAGAGTTATATTGTATCAAGTAACCCCTAATAAAGGCTTTACTTACATCCCAAACCATTCTCATATCAATACCTTTATTAAAATTATTTTCAAAAAATATATTTTAATTTCTTATTACAGCCCTTAACAATTTCATCTTTCTGTAACAACACTTCATTTAATCTCAATTTGAAAGAGTTAGACTTTTTTTTATAAGGCAGACTCACATGATTATGGTCTGAGAAAGTCTTTGGTAAAATCTCTACCTTAGAAAATTTAGTAGCCAGGTCTCTTGAAATCCAAATCATATCTATCTTTAAAAAAGATCTGTGTCTTTCTAAAAAATAGGTGTACTCTCTTCTTCTATCTCCACACATCAACTAGCCCTAAATTGTCCATCAAAGCAAAGAATTGTTTTGCTAATTTCCTCTGAGTTATTTTAATATTTTTCTCAGAAGTCCTGTCCAGTTGGGGGGAGACCCCTCCATTCCGATCCCCCATCAAACACCAACTTTTATAAGAATAGGCCATTCATCTCTCCATTAATTGTTTATAAAAAAGTCACTTTATCTTCATTTGGGGCATAAACTAACAAAACCATGGCTTTAATCCTATATAATATAACTTATACTCCAGCAAATCTACCATGTTCATCAATTAATGCAAGTTCTGGGTTTAGTTGAGGATTAATATACAAAACAACTCCATTTCTCTTCTTAATATCTGCTGAGATCAATTGTTTACCCAAAGTTTCATAGGTCAAATATTTTATATCTTTTTTTTTCTTAATATGAGTCTCTTGTGGCAAATAACATTTTTCTTTAACTTTTTAAGATAATGATTTTGCCCTCTTCTGAGGAGCGTTTGCTCCATTTACATTCCATGTTAAACATTTGTAATCATACTCATGCCAAAAATTTAGAAAAGCTTATACCTGTAGAGCCTAATTCAGTATCACCGTTCAGTTCCTATTGCATTTGTTTTGATTGTTGCGTAGGTCCCTCCAAAACCTCCATTTCTATCTCCTCTAATTCCCCTTTATATTTTTTCTAAAAAAAATCTCTTGCCTTCCAAACATAATTCAGTCTAAATCTTTGCTATTTAAAAAATTTAAAAAAAACACACACACACCTTCCAATTTATTCCATCAAAATGAGATCTTTTTCTGTTTTAAATTTTAGCCAAGAAAAAACATTCTTTTCCCTTATGTAAAGATCTAATAGGAATCTCTTTCAAAACAATTGTGTCTCTATTATCCATTTCCAGTCTTGTATTAAAATGCCACTGCAGGACTTAATCGCTTGTCTTTTTTCTAACAAAGTGCACCAAAATATCTCTCAGGACATTCTTCATCCTGGCAAGTCTGGAATTTATTCTATAAATCCTGTCAATTTCTGCCTCCACATCTTCCTCTTCTAGATCAAACAAACAAGCAAACAAACAAATTGCCAAAACATTAATTATCCAGTCTCTAGTATTTTCATCTGCAATTTCTGGAACAGCTCTAAATCTCAAACAGAATTCTTTCTCTCAATTCCGGTAAAGCCAGGTTATCCAATTTTCTTTCCAATTCTCTGTCTTGAACCTCTGGCATACTCTCTAAAATTTTCACTTTTCATCATTAATTTAGTTTACCTCTCCAAATATTTGTTTTATAGAATTTTCTATCTTTTTAACATCTCTCATCTCCTGTCTTAGTTTTACAAATCTTTCGTCCATTCTTTTTCTTTGAAAAAAACAAACATCCAGTTTATTTCCCATTTGCTCAAAAATTACCCTTTTTTTCTTATTATCGTCTTATTTCAAACACTTTCACTTTAGTAGCTCTCAATGATTTCCATCACAACAAACATCACATCTCCACGGGAACTAAACATCACAGTCTGTTTGTGCCTTATCTTTTGTTATGCAGATTCTACCAATCACACAGACTCTTTAAGGATGGCTAGCAACATTCCCCTCCAGGCTAATCTCTTTACCTGGAATCATCATCATCATCATCATCATCATCATCATCATCATCAATCATAGTAGTAGTAGTAATAGCAGCAAAGTACTTTCATCAAAATCTATGTTCATCTGTAATTAATTATTTCCAAGGTGATTAAGAAGTGGGTAAAAGCAAGGCACTAATGTCAGTATGGCTCTACCATAGTTAGGAACACAGATGGAATTCCAGGTCTCCTGGTAGCTCCTCAGAAGAAAAGTCCTGGATCGGGATGCCCTGCGAACAGTCACGCATGCCCTTGTTATCTCCCAGATAGACTACTGCAATGCACTCTACATGGGGCTACCCTTGAAGAGTATCTGGAAGCTTCAGCTGTCCAGAATGCGGCCACGCGATCAATTTTTGGGGCCCGAAGAAGGACCCATATAACACCTTTGCTCCGTGAGCTGCATTGGGTACCGGTTTGCTTCCGGGTCCAATTCAAGGTGTTGGTTATCACCTTTAAAGCCCTACGTGGCATGGGGCCAGGTTATCTGAAGGACCGCCTCACCCCCACGATCTCAACCCGTTCCACCCGATCTCACAGAGAAGGCATGCTCCGGATCCCCGTGGTAAAAGAACTTTGATTAGCGGAGTCCAGAAGGCGGGCCTTCTCTGCTGTAGCCCCCGCCCTTTGGAACATCTTGGCCCCAGAGGTGAGACAGGCCCCCTCACTCCAGGCCTTTTGGAGGGATTTGAAGACCTGGCTCTGCCATCTGGCCTGGGGCGGGGAGGGAGGATATCAAAAATGGGGTTGGCTGGCCCCTTAGCGGCCTGGTGTGGCCTCTATCAGCCTCTTGGATTTTTTAGCCTTTTTATCTTTCTCTTTGTAATTTTGGTTTTTATAATCTTTTAATTATGTATTTCCAATTTTAGCTTGATGTAAGCCGCCCAGAGTCCCCCGTTGTGGGGAGATGGGTGGGGACAAGTCAAATAAATAAAAATAAATAAATAAATAAACAAACAAACAAACAAACAAATAAATAAATAAATAAAAAACCACTGTCTGGATCATTCTTCCTTTGATCCAGGAAGATTGTGCTGGCTGGAATTCATCTCCCAGCCAGTGATGGTTCTCCATGCTTTTGAGAGCACAAGTCATTTTTGCCACCAGAAGTTCCTTATCTTTTTAATTGTAATACTTAATAAAATTGCTAATAAAAAAAATCAATGTAAAGGAGAGAGATCTTACATGATATTTTTATATTTCTGAACAACCAGTCCATGATAAAGATTATTTATGTCTGAATTTCTCAGTTTGGATATCACCTCTAATCTCTCTCTCCCTCCCTCCCTCCCTCCCTCCCTCCCTCCCTCCCTCCCTCTTTCTCTCTCTCTCTCCCTCTCTCTTTGAGCCTTTGAGTCAATATTGACTCCTGGCAACTGCCTGGACAAGTCCCTGCAGTTTTCTTGACAAGGTTTTCAGAAGTGGTTTGCCATTGCCTCCCTCCTAGGGCTGAGAGAGAAGGACTGCCCCAAAGTCACCCAGCTGCCTCTAATTGCTAAGCATGATTTATCTTCTCAGACAGATATGATATTCAGATTGTCCCTGAGGAAAACAAACCAATGGGTCCTC
Organism: Liasis olivaceus; assembly: GCA_030867105.1. Taxonomy (NCBI): domain Eukaryota; kingdom Metazoa; phylum Chordata; class Lepidosauria; order Squamata; family Pythonidae; genus Liasis; species Liasis olivaceus. Next base: position 87,864,315 of record CM061351.1, read on the forward strand.
TAAATAAAATGTATTTGTTCCAAATTTTGATATGAATTATCAGATTCCAGCTTCACAGATAGATGTACAGATCATAGTAAAGAATATGTTGGATACTCCATTTATTTTAATGTTGCAGCTCAATTCTTATATAAAGAAATACACCTAATTATATTTAGAAAAGTACTTTTGGAAAATGAATTTTTATTACATGCTTTAAAATAAAATATATTCAGGGATGTGTACTTTGAGAAATAAATTTAAAAAAAGGTATTTAAATGTCAGTGCATACTTTTATGCCATTTAAAAAAAAAGTATTGAAATTAGGTAAATGATGTGTGTGTGTGTGTGTGTGTGTGAACATGCAGAGAGAGAGAGAGGATGACCTTGTTTTGAATTTATTATAGTATAATTAAATTATATCAACTGAGCAATATGAAAGGGCCATATATCCTCACTGATTGATAGATGATGTGCCATCAAGTCATTGCCAACTCCTATCAACCACACATATAGATTTTCTACATGATGATGTGTCCCAAACCCAGATTTTCAGGTCTTCCAATGGTACACCCATCACCACTGTAACTGAGTCCATCCATCTTGCTGCTGGTTGTCTTCTTCTTCTCTTTCTTTCCACATTTCCCACCATTATAACCTTCTCTAAAGAACTTGGTCTTCGCATAATGTGTTCAAAGACGGATAGAATCAAGATTCTACTCCTAACATGAGGAGCTTTGGGGAAGATAGTGAGACCATCTGTCATTCTTGCTATATTATTAAACCCTTTGGTAGTTAACTCCCACATTTCTAGCTATATGAATATAAATAGATAAGTACCTGTGAATATTATTTCAGGATTAAGGAATGCGATTACACTTTCCAAACAGTTTCACCAGGACACGTTTGATCTCTTTGTTGTTCAGGCTATATATGATCGGGTTTAAAAGAGGTGTAACAATACTATATTGAATGGAGATCACTTTGTCCACATTAATGAGTGATTCTGACTTTGGCTTCATATACCCTAAGAAACCTGTAATGTAAAATAAGCCCACCACAATGAGATGGGAGCTGCAGGTAGAGAAAGCTTTCTGCCTGCCTTCTGCTGAATTAATTTTCAGGACAGCAGAAATAATATAAATGTAAGAGACAAGGGTGATAAAAAATGAGCTAAGACCAACTGCCAACAGTGATATATGAAGAATGATATAATTAGTGAGGTTATCTCTACAAGATAAGGCCAAGAGTGAAGGAAGCTCACAAGCATAGTGTCTGATGATATTGTTGCTGCAAAAAGAAATATTTATCAAAGGCAGTGCATTCAACATAGAATAAAAGAAACCCAGGAGCCAGGCTCCACCCACCATTTTACTACATATCTCTCTTGTCAAGTATCTGCTGTAATGCAGGGGGTCACATATAGCCACATATCGGTCATAACCCATTGCTGAGAGGATAAACACTTCTGTACAAGCTGTTTGCAAAATGAAAAAGACCTGTGCAATGCATCCTTCCAAGGAAATAGTTTTCTGCTCTGTTGCAAAGTTTGCCAGCATCTTGGGAACAGTGACTGAGGAATAGCAGATGTCAACAAAAGCTAAATGGCTGAGAAAGAAGAACATGGGGGTCTGAAGGTGAAGCTCAGACCTGATCACCAATATAACAGTTATGTTTCCCAGGATAGTGACTAAAAAAATGACCATAAACAAAAGAAGAAGAAAATTCTGTATGTGTGGATCATTGGAGAGTCCCAACAGGATAAACTCTGTTATTGCCGTTTGATTTTCCATCCCAGAGGATTCAGGAAACATAGGATCTTTCAAAAAATAAAACACAGTTAATGATATAGTATACAAAGATAAAAATGGACTTCAACTAAACATATATATATTATGTAAAGATCACATTTTTCTGTAGACCAATATTGAGAATTGTATTATAATGTATGATACTGTGTTTTCTTTTTCTTTTTCTTTTTTCATATGTTTAACCAAATGGAAAATTTAAGTGTTGCCTTTCACATTTTAACAATGTGTTTTTTTTTATTGTTCTGATGTTTCAATTCACTGATTATAGCAACAAGTATTTGCTGTGAATACCATTTGCATCCCCATCTATGCATTTGTGAAGTGATTTAAAGTCAAGGGAAACTGTTCCTAAAGAAAATGCTAGTAGATATGATTTTGGGCATCTGTTTCTTATTAATGTCAAAATGGAGTGCCAGGTATTAATTGGTTGTGCAATCCATTCTGTTTAGTTGGCCACACTTGTCCTCATTTACACAAGAATCCACTGATTTCCTCTTTTGGTATTCCAAATGCATTTTCCCCATCTTTATTGTTCCCCTCCACCCTCCCCAAAAACTGTCATGCTGGTCATGCTGGATGTGATTATACAGATACGTCAATGTTGGTTCCCCCTCCCTTTGGCAGTACAAAGAAGGGGTTTGTTACTTCCTTCTTCCAAAGCCTTTTGTTCTATTTCTGTCAACTTCCAAGTGCTTGGGTTTTTGTTTTTGTCTCCCCTCTCACTGCCACCAGTGCTAATTAAATAGGATATGTAATGCTGATGGGTTTTTTGGAATATAGCCAATTAAGGATAGATATTGGCATCTAGATAGCATGACAAACTGGAGAAAGAAAAGTTGGGGTATTATTCAAAGATTAAAAAAGAAAATCAATATGAATGAATGTCCTTCACAAAGGCAACTTTGATGGGATTAAAAAAAATTCAGCACATACCCAAAATTGAGTCCTGTATTTTTCACTCTGAATTATTCTTAATATGTACCTGACATGGAATTCAACAAGGAGAAGGAGAAGGAGAAGGAGGAGAAGGAGAAGGAGAAGGAGAAGGAGAAGGAGAAGGAAACTTAATTATTGCTAATGAGCAGATTATTAATCCCTTAAAACAATGGTCTGTGTCAGAAATGTTTTATTTATAATAGCCACAATAACCCAATCCATGTCCTGCTACTTTTCCTAGATTTGATTGAAAAGTCATTTTAAGAAAGGCTTTCCATCATGCTTTCCCAAGCATTCTGGTACTTAATTTAGTGGAAAGGCCTTTGGGCTAAGTGTGAACAGGCAAGAAAACAGGAGATACAGAATTACCTTCTTCACATAGATAAAATTGTTTTCTTTCTAGCAAACACAGATTTTGAATTAGCAGTTACCTTGAAGGAAGCAGTTACCCTGAATCGTACAACTGCTTTGCATCTTCCTCTAGTCTTTGCAACCTTCATGCTAAGATTGGTTGAGGCCACTTTGGAGCAAGTTAATAAAAAGAGAAGGGAGATGATCCTTCATTCCTTCTGGAATTATGCAGTTAAAACCATCAGGGAATTCATATTCCCCAACCAACAATATGTACTGTTTAAATGAGACAAAAAGATCTTTTACTTTTTTTTTTTTCTTTTTCTCAATTGCAGTGACAATATATAAAAGGCCTTTAATTTGTCTTTCATGTTGCAGGACAAGACAGGTTGGACTTTAGTAGGATTTACTATATGAGAGAAAAATGGTATACTGTACGGTCTAATATAGGAAATCAAAAGGGCTTTTCTTCTGCTTGACATAGAGGCTATACTTACAGGGACCCTGAAGCACTGCTTGGAAGCCCTTGGGAGTAGAGCTAACTTGTTTTCCAAAAAAAAACAAAACAATAACAACAACAACAGCAACAACAACAACAACAAATCAGATATGGAGCATTTGTTCAAAATGCCCCTTGCTGCAATAATGCCTCTCTTCATCACAGTTACTAAACTTTTGAATCCATCATAATCCTCAGAGGGATTTGGGGGGAGTGGCCAGATTGTCCAAAAAAATATTAATGTCTTTTCAGTGAGTAACACTAAAAGAATAATTGAGATGACATGATCTCCTCACTTTAGTCTCCTTTTCTTTTTGAGCCAGTTGGAGAAGTGTTGAAGAGGTCTAGAAATTCAGTAAAGCAATAATGCTAATTATTTTTATTATTTTTTTCCATACACACACACACTTCACTTTTAAATTGTTACCACATAATGCATAAAAAGGCATAATATTAAACAATGTTATTCTATTTACATTAGTGTATCTCTTGACATTATTGCAAATTTTTGAAGCAGGTTATTTTGCCCTATCGTTCAACAGAGCTCTAGATTGGCCCAAACAGCCCATGGGGTGTTTCAGTCTTGAAATGTCTTGATTTGGAAAGATTTGCAAACCCATGCAGTATTGATAGCTGAAATAAAAAGGTAACTTATTCTACTTCACATATCTGCACTATACTTCCACATCTTTTGGCAGACTGAAAATAAATCAAATACCACATCTAAATGCTCCAGAAGTATCTACTTCCTAAATAGTTAATGTAATAGGTTTTGGCCTATGCTAAACCTGTTGCTGGTGAAATCCTATGTTTTTTTCAGGTTAAAAAAAACCCAACAACCCTGTGTTTAAATGGACTTTTTTGTGTGCCTGTATCTTCAAGTCATTGTTGATTCCTGGCGACTGCCTGGATTAGTTTGGAAGCTCTCTAATTCATCATACCAGGAGTAGAAATTAAAAGAATTTTGTCACTGATTCTTGTAGAAGAAGAGTTGGCCAGGGAACCTGACTTTTTTTCCTTCTTGTTACCTGAAAAACAATCTGCAGAAAGTCATTTTTTGTAATGTTGGTTGGAAGTAGAGAAAACATATGTTATTGCAGACAGGATATAGACTAAAAAGATCTAACCTTTTTTATATTTACTGAAGCACCCTCATGTGTAAAAAAATGATTCATCTTATATCTAATTGTCACCCTCAAGTGTTGAAAGCATCTAATATCTAATTGTGTTCACTGCAAGAGACAGATAGGATGAATCAGTATTGTTATCACAAGTGATACGAAAAGGATGATAATTAAGGGTACACTTGGGTTACTTGTTTAACAGTAAGCATTTATTTATTCTTTCATTATAAATGTACATATCACCCACTCCAATTTCACTAGATGGTTTACAAAAATACATACAAATCATATATAAAATTCTAACACCTCTCAAAAAATAAGAAAACTAACATTACCAAAGTTGTAAATAACTTTGTCACCTGAATTGAGCTAACCCAAATGAACAAGCCTCCAAAAGTTTAACTATCATTGAATAAAGTAAGCAACCATCACCCAGCCCAGAGTTTCAACAAAGTAAGTTTTCAACTTTTCATATACACCTTTCTGCCCTTCCAATTGTATCCTGAGATCAGATCATGATCCCCAATTGAAGATCAGTGTAAAGGAGAGGTTTTACATTCTGCTTTCATACTTTCTGTACATCCTGTTGCATTATAAGAATTCCTTATGTTCCAATTTCCCAAATTTTCCAAGTCTGGGTATACAGTAACACTTAATTTCTAAGCATGATTCAGTCTCCAAGGCAAATTCTTTCAGGATACACTTTTGGGAAGCGAAGCAATACTCATGAAATTACTAGAAAAGAAATGTGGAGAGTTGTTCACTAGGTCTTAACTGATCACAAACTTTCAAAGATTATGTCTTTACAGTTATTGCAGTACATTTAAAATCACCTAAGAAGCATGTAGAAATCACCACTTAATTCCTCTATGTGCAGGTCTATCCATTTGAATGAAATTATATGGATTAGGACTAGAAATGTTATGAAGACAGCAGCAGGACTTGAAAAAAAAAATAGCTACATGGTAATTATACGCAGTACGTTTTTGAAGACATTCCTCAGTGACCACCATGTGGAGAAACAAAATTGATGGCTTTTCCAAACAGGATGTACTGTTTCTAAATTCTGATAAGAAAGGATAGATCCCAACTTCCCAGAAAAATGTGCTGATCATATCATGATGTAGATTACATTGTACCATCTGTTTCTTTTAATCTTGCAGCTCGGTTCTTATAAAACTACATCAAAATATGTTTAGAAATAAATATTTTGGGGGGAGGGGGGAAATAGATTTAAATTAGATGGTATAATGGAAGGGAGGAATGGATGGATGGATGGATGGATGGATGGATACTATGAGAGGAAAGAAATCCCAAACTTTTGGAATCTCAGTGGATACTTTCATTCTGATTCTTAAAAAAAAAAAAAAAAACCTGCTTAAAATGATTTTAGAGCAAGACACATAGTGTCGGGGATTTGGGGGAAGTAGAACCCCACACCCCTGCTGTGTCATTAATGTTGCGCAGAGTGCAGCAAAAGTCCCATAAATCCTGCTCTCAGGAAAATTACACATCAGCATGAGAGCTTGCAAAATGCAATGTCCATATTTTGTTCCTCAAAGAAAATCCAGTCAGAAAATATAAACTAACTGGTCTTTATTGATAAAAATGCAAAACTTCACAAAATACAAGTTGCATACAAGATATAGGATATAACAAAGACTTCTTCTCATATTAGCTTCCAAGACTTAACCACAACAAAGCCTCTAGCTAAAAAAAACACTTCCAGAGAAGAGGTTCACTACTTGGTTACTAGGTAAGACTATATAACCCATAAATTACATGGTTAACTGTACAAAGCAAAAAACACACTGAACTCACTGAACTGAGCTGGGCATTATATTGCTAGCATAACACCCCCACTGAATAACTAACATACACATTTCGGTAGGTGGCAGTAAAAATCATAACAACATCACAAGATACTTTGTTATCTCAACACTTGTTTTGTATAGCTAAACGGGATGACCTTCTTCCCATGAGAAAATCCTGATAATTAATTCTTTTCTCCCTCTCCCTCTCCCTCTCCCTCTCATTGTTGATGCTGTAAGGATATTAAGTCAAAAACTGTGAATATTGTTTGGTGGGTAAAGAATGGGCCCACCCTTTCCAAATAGTTTCTCTACACCAGATCTGACCTCTTTGTTTTTCACGCTATATATAATTGGGTTTAACATAGGAGTTAAAATGCTATACTGAATAGAGATGACTTTGTCCAGATCCATGAGTGATTCAGAACTTGGCTTCAGGTAACAAACAAAACCTGTAATATAATATAAGCGCACCACAATGAGATGGGAACTGCATGTGGAGAAAGTTTTCTGCCTGCCTTCTGCTGAACGAATTTTCAGGATGGCAGAAATGATATAAATGTAAGAGACAAGGGTGATAAGAAATGAGCTTAAGCCAAATATCAAGACACATACTAGAAGAACAATGTAGTTAATAAGAGTCTCTGCACAAGACAAGGCCAAGAGTGGAGGAAGGTTGCAAGCATAGTGTTTGATGATATTGTTGCTGCAAAAATGGAGATTTAGCAAAGGCAGTGCATTCAACATAGAATAAAAGAAACCCAGGAGCCAGGCTCCACCCACCATTTTACTACATATCTCTCTTGTCAAGTATCTGCTGTAATGCAGGGGGTCACATATAGCCACATATCGGTCATAACCCATTGCTGAGAGGATAAACACTTGTGTACAAGCTGTTTGCAAAAGGAAGAAGACCTGTGCAATGCACCCTTCCCAGGAAATGATTTTCTGCTTTGTTGCAAAGTTTGCCAGCATCTTGGGAACAGTGATTGAGGAATACCAAATATCAACAAAAGCTAAATGGCTGAGAAAGAAGAACATGGGGGTCTGAAGATGAAGTTCAGATTTGATCACCAATATAACAGTTATGTTTCCCAGGATGGTGACTAAAAAAATGATCATGAACAAAAGAAAAAGAAGATCCTGTATGTGGGGATCATTGGAGAGTCCCAACAGGATAAACTCTGTTATTGCTGTTTGATTTTCCAGCCCAAAATATTCAGGAAACATAGGATCTGTCAAAAAGTAAAACACAGTTAATGATATAGTATACAAAGATAAAAATGGACTTCAATAAAACATATATATTATGTAAAGATCACATTTTAGTATAGATCAATATTGAGAATTGTATTATAATGTATGATACCCTGTCTTCTTTTTTCATAGGTTTCACCAAATATATCTTGCCTTTCTCATTTTAGCATGTTTTGTTGATTGTTATAATGTTTCAATTCATTGATTATACTAATTGCTATGTGCTGTGAATACCATTTACATTCCCATCTATGCATTTGTGAAGTGGGTTAAAGTCATACCTCATGTCAAGAGAAACTGTTCCAAAGGAAAATATTGTAGATATTATCTCAGACATCTGTTTCTTAAAAATGTCTAAAATGGAGAGATTTCAGGAAGTTGAAGCACAAGGTATTAAACAGTTGTGCAATCAATTCTGGTTGGTTTGGCCACACCTATCCCCTTCTCTACAGGAATCCACTGATTTGATATTTCTGTATTCCAAATGCTTCTTTCCCATCCTTTCTGACCCCTTCCACCCTCCCCAAAAAGTGTCATGCTGGTCATGGTGGATGTGATTTTATAGACACAACCATTTTGATTTTTTTTTTTCCTTTGGCGGTAACAAAGAAGGGGTTTGTTACTTTCTTCTTCCAGAATGCTTTTTCTATCAATTTGCTAGCTCTTGGGTTTTATAATTTGGTTTTGCCCCTCCCCTCAAGTCTTTATAAGATGTGATTTGTGATACTGATGGTGTTTTGACAGTAACTAAGGAACTAAGACTGGATAGTGGCATCTAGATACTATGACTAACTGGGAAAAGAATATTTGGCATTTTCTTCCAAGATTTAAAAAAAAAAAAAGTGTGAAAGGATGTCCATCACAAAGGTAACATTGATAGGATTAACACAGACCCAAAGTTGAGTCCTATAATTTTACTCTGAATTCATTTTAATTTATACCTGACAAGGAACTCAACAAGAAGAAAGAGAAGGAGAAGGTGAAGGAAAAGGAAAGGAACCCTAATTATTAATTACAAGCAGAATAATCCTAGCTGAACCCTTAAAACAATGGTCTGTGCCAGTAATGGTCTATTTATAATAACCACAATAACCCAATCCATGTACTGCTTTTTTTTTTTTGTCTGCGCTCAGTCATTACTGACCCTGCAGTGACTGCCTGGACGAGTCCTTGCATAGATTGGACTGAAGAGTTATTTTAAGAAAGGTTGAGAGAGAGAGAGAGAGAGAGAGAGATAGAGAGAGAGAGAGGGAGAGAGAGAGAGATCTACCTTCTTCACATAGATAAAATTGCTTTCTTCCTTGCAAACACTGTGAGATTTTAAATGAGCAGTTACCTTGAATGAAGCAGTTACCCTGAAGCTTACAATTGTTTTGCATCTTACTTTAGCCTTGCAATCTTCATGCTAAGACTATGTGAGTCTACTTTGGAGCAAGATAAAAAGAGAAGGGAGATGATCCTCCATTCCTTCTGGAATTCATACAATTAAAACCATCTGGGAAACCATATTCCCCAACCAACATTATGTACTCTTTAGGTGAATCAATAAAATATTTTGCTTCCCCCCCCCCCCGCGCGCCATTTCTCAACTGCCATAATAGCATCTGAATTTTCTCTCATTTGTGTTTCATGTTGCAAGAGAAAACAGTCTCCAAGATAAGTTGGACTTTAGTAAGATCCATATGAGTTACTTCAGGAAAAAAAAATGGTATATTGTATAGTCAAATAAAGCAATTCAGAAGAGCTTTTCTTCAGCTTAACATATAGGCTGTACTCACTGAGACACTAAAGCACTGCCTGAAAGCACTTGGGGGTAGGGCTACCTTGTTTTCCAAAAAACAGTCAGATATGGATCATTTGGTCAAAATGCCCCTTGCTGGAATAATGCCTCTCTTCATCATGGTTACTAAACTTTTGAATCCATCATAATCCTCAGAGGGATTTGGGGGGATGGGCAAGACATTCTAATTCAGAGTGGCCAGATTGTCAAAAAGAACATTAAAGTCTTTCCAGTGAGTAACCCTAGAGGACTAATGATCCCCTCACTTTGGTCTCTTTTTTCTTTTTAAGCCAGTTGGAGAAGTGTTGAAGAGGTCTTCTAGGAATTCAATAAAGCAATAGCACTACTTTTTTTTTTTAGTTTATTTATATATAAAGTACACTTCACATTTAAACTGTTACACTATATGTATAATAATGGTATAATATTAAACAAAGATGTTTTTATTTATATTAGTGTGTCACTTGACATTATTGCAAATTTTGAAGAAGGTTATTTTCCCCCATAATGCATCTGAGCTCTAGTTTGGGCCAAACGGCCCATGGGATGTTTCAGTCTTGAAATGTCTTGATTTGGAAAGATTTGCAATTCTTAATTGATTCTTAAAAAAAAAAAAAACTGCTTAAAATGATTTTAGAGCAAGACACATAGTGTCGGGGATTTGGGGGAAGTAGAACCCCACACCCCTGCTGTATCATTCACTCTTTTCTCCCTCTCCCTCTCTCTCTCATTGTTGATGCTGTAAGGATATTAAGTCAAAAACTGTGAATATTGTTTGGTGGGTAAAGAATGGGCCCACCCTTTCCAAATAGTTTCTCTACACCAGATCTGACCTCTTTGTTTTTCACGCTATATATAATTGGGTTTAACATAGGAGTTAAAATGCTATACTGAATAGAGATGACTTTGTCCAGATCCATGAGTGATTCAGAACTTGGCTTCAGGTAACAAACAAAACCTGTAATATAATATAAGCGCACCACAATGAGATGGGAACTGCAAGTGGAAAAATCTATGATGTATTGATAGTTAAAAGAAAAAGACATCCTTTGGCAGATTTGAAAATAAATCAAGTCTCACATTTAAATGCTCCAGAAGTATTTACTTCTTAAAAAGGTAGTGAAATAGGTTTTGGCCTATGCTGAGTCTGTTGATTCTGAAATCCTGATCATGTTTTTTTTCAGGGGGAAACACCCCCCCCTATGTTTAGGAGGATTTTTTTGTCCGTGTGCGTGTCTTTGAGTCATTGTTGACTCCTGGCGACTGCCTGACAAGTTCCTGCGGTATTCTTGGCAAGATTTCAAAAGTGGTTTGACATGGCCCCCTTTCTAGGGCTGAGAGAGAGTGACTGGCCAAGGTCACCCTGCTGGCTTTCTGGGACTAGAACTCAGAATCTCCTGGTTTCTTGCCTGGTACCTTAACTACCACGCCAAAGTGGCTCTCCTTAAGTGGACTTATTCCTTAGTAAATCTGTTAAGAAATTGTGTCTAAATTATTATTCTTAAATTAGTTGGACCAAGAGCTGCGATCTCCAAGAAACTCTGCTGTTGACTGTGGTGATAAAGGGATATGGAGAAGTTATTTTTGTTTGTTTGTTTGTTTTCCCCTTCTCCACACAAGTATTTCCTGCTGCCCTAATTCAGCATGCCTAGAATAGGAATTAAAATAATTTTGTCACTGATTCTTATAGAAGAAGAGTTGGCCAGGGTACTTGACCTTTTAATTACTTATCACCTGAAAAACAATCTGCAGAAAAAACAGCTGCATGATAGAAATATGTAATACATTTCCTACGACCCTCCTCAGTGCCCATATTACAGCAAGACACATAGTGTTGGGGATGTGGGAAAAGTAGCAGCCCACACCACTGCCATGTCAGTAACTATTTTTTATCTCATTCTTGATGTTGTAAGGATATTGAGTCAAAAACTGTGAATATTGTTTCATGGGTAAAGAATGGGCCTACTCTTTCCAAATAGTTTCTCTACACCAGATCTGACCTCTTTGTTTTTCAGGCTATAGATGATTGGGTTTAACATAGGAGTTAAAATGCTATACTGAATAGAGATGACTTTGTCCAGATCCATGAGTGATTCAGAACTTGGCTTCAGGTAACAAACAAAAGCTGAAATGTAAAATAAGCCCACCACAATGAGATGAGAACTGCATGTGGAAAAAGCTTTCTGCCTGCCTTCTGCTGAACGAATTTTCAAGATGGCAGAAATGATATAAATGTAAGAGACAAGGGTGATAAGAAATGAGCTTAAGCCAAATATCAAGACACATACTAGAAGAACAATGTAGTTAATAAGAGTCTCTGCACAAGACAAGGCCAAGAGTGGAGGAAGGTTGCAAGCATAGTGTTTGATGATATTGTTGCTGCAAAAATGGAGATTTAGCAAAGGCAGTGCATTCAACATAGAATAAAAGAAACCCAGGAGCCAGGCTCCACCCACCATTTTACTACATATCTCTCTTGTCAAGTATCTGCTGTAATGCAGGGGGTCACATATAGCCACATATCGGTCATAACCCATTGCTGAGAGGATAAACACTTGTGTACAAGCTGTTTGCAAAATGAAAAAGACCTGTGCAATGCATCCTTCCAAGGAAATAGTTTTCTGCTCTGTTGCAAAGTTTGCCAGCATCTTGGGAACAGTGACTGAGGAATGGCAGATGTCAACAAAAGCTAAATGGCTGAGAAAGAAGAACATGGGGGTCTGAAGGTGAAGCTCAGACCTGATCACCAATATAACAGTTATGTTTCCCAGGATAGTGACTAAAAAAATGACCATAAACAAAAGAAGAAGAAAATTCTGTATGTGTGGATCATTGGAGAGTCCCAACAGGATAAACTCTGTTATTGCCGTTTGATTTTCCATCCCAGAGGATTCAGGAAACAAAGGATCTGTCAAAAAGTAAAACACAGTTAATGATATAGTATACAAAGATAAAAATGGACTTCAACTAATCATATATATTATGTAAAGATCACATTTTTCTATAGACCAATATTGAGAATTGTATTATAATGTATGATACTGTGTTTTCCTTTTCTTTTTCTTTTTTCATAATATTAACCAAGTGGAAAATTTAAGTGTTGTCTTTCTCATTTTAACAATTTTTTTTTTTTATTGTTCTGATGTTTCGATTCACTGATTATAGCAACAAGTATTTGCTGTGAATACCATTTGCATCCCCATCTATGCATTTGTGAAGTGATTTAAAGTCAAGGGTTAGGGTTAGGGTTAGGATTCAGGAAACATAGGATCTGTCAAAAAATAAAACATGGTTAACGATAGAGTATACAAAGATAAAAATAGACTTCAGTTAAACACATATTAATTTTTGGATCACATTTTACTCTACATCAATATTGAGATTTGTATTATAATGAAAAATACTGTGTTTTCTTTTTTCATAGTTTTCACCAAATGGAAAATTTAAGTATGGCCTGTTTCATTTTAACAATGTGCTTTGTTGAGTGTTCTGATGTTTCAATGCATTGAATATAGTGACCGGTATTTGCTGTGAATACCGTTTACATTCCCCTTTGTGGAAACAAAATGCAGGACATAAAGGCAAAATAATCAAGGCTTCACTGCAGTGTTTATTAGGCAGTATGTAGTGGAGGGGGACCCCACTAAAGGTTAGTGGGAAATACTCCCCAGTAGGCAAAATGGATGCCCTGATATTTATACAGCTCTACAAGAAAGGGGAAGGGAAAAGAACGCATACGTATACATATTCATATGATGATGTAGGCATACCTAAATGAGCAATATTTCTCAAGTTACTTTCTGTCCCTGTTCTTGACTGTTATCTACAAGGATGGAACAACTGCTATGTATAAGGAAAGCAATAGTGTCAGAGGGGAAGAAGCAAATTGTTCAAGGTGCCAAATGCCAGGAAGAAGACATCGTCCCTTACGTTGCTATGGGGGATGTTTGTGATAAGGGGTTTACAATCAGCCTAATTCATACCAGTTTCAAGGGTGCTGCACATTCCTTTATGTTTCAATTTTATTAAGGCAATCCTATTCAGCTGAGGCCTCTAAAAACGTGCTTTTTTCACCCAAAGGTTCACCCAAAGATATATTTTTCTCACACCTCTATGCATTTGTGAAGTGAGTTAAAGTCATACATCATGTCAGGAGAAACTGTTCCTAAAGAAAATGTTGATAGATGTTATCTCAGACATCTGTCTCATCAGAAAGTCAAAATGGAGAGATTTCAGGAAGTTGAAGCACATGATATTAAATAGTTGTGCAATCCAATCTGTTTAGTTTGGCCACACTTGTCCTCTTCTATACAGAAATCTACTGATTTGTTCCTTCTGTATTCCAAATGCATTTTCCCCATTTTTATTGTCCACCTCCGCCCTCCTCAAAAACTGTCATGCACATCATGCTGGATGTGATTATATAGACACATCCATCTCCCCCCTCCCCCTTTAGCAGTAACATTAACGTGATCTGTTACTTTCTTCTTCCAGGATGCTTTGTTCTTTTTCTTCCAACTTTCAAGCTATTGGGTTTTTAAAGTTTTTTTTTGTTTTGTCCACCTCCTAAGTGCTAGTTAGATGTGATATGTGATATTAATTAGATGCGATATGTGATGTTGATTGCTTTTTGAAAGTAGCCAAGTTAGTGTAGATAGTGGCATCTAGATAGTGTGACAAATTGGAGAAAGAAAATTTGGCATATTATTCATTTTTTAAAAAAATCTTAATAAATGTCCTTCACAAAAGCAACTTCGATATGATTAAAACATTTTCAGCACATACCCAAAGTTCAGTCCTATATTTTTATTCTGAATTCTTTTTAATACGTACCTGACATGGAAGTCAAGAAAAAGGAGAAGGAGAAGGAGAAGGAAACCTGATTGTTAATAATGAACAGAACAAGCCTACTGAACCCTTAAACCAGGGTCTGTGCCAGTAATGGTCTATTTATAATAGTCACAATAACCCAGTTCAAGTACTGCTACTCTACTTAAATTTGATTGAAAAGTTATTTTAAGAAAGGCTTTCCATCCCTTTCCCAATCACTCCTATCATTAATTCTGTGGGAAAGTATTTTGGCTAAACATAAAAAGACTAGAAAATGGAGATAGAGAACTACCTTCTTCATATAGAAACAATTGCTTTCTTTCCTGAAAAAAAAGAGAGATTTTAAATAGGCAGTTACCTTGAAGGAAGCAGTTACCTTGAAGCTTACAAATGCTTTGCATCTTACTTTAGTCTTTGCAACCTTCTTGTTAAGACTGCATTATTCTACTTTGGAACAAGATAATAAAAAGAGAAGTGAACTGATCCTTCATTCCTTCTGGAATTCATGCAGTTAAAACCAACTGGGAAATCATATCCTCCAAACAAGAAGATTTTTATTTATGTAATTATTTTCACCTTCTCAGTTGCCATAATTACATCTAAAATGTGTTTATTTTATTTATTTTTGTTTTAATGTTACAAGACAAAACAGGCTCTAAGACAAGTTGGACTTTAGTAGGATCCATATGAGTTAGTTCAGGAAAAAAAATGTATGCTGAATAGTCTAATATGGCAATTCAGAAGGGCTTTTCTTCTGCTTAACATAGAGGCTGTACATACTGAGACACTGAAGAACTGCTTGAAAGCCCTATTGTGTGTGTGTGTGTTTAAAAGGTTTAGATGGCTTCCCATCTTAAAAAACTCTGGGTAGCTCACAACAACAGTGAAACATTAACTGTATAATAAACATAAGACAATAACCCAGTAAAACAAACAAAAATTTAAAACCTTGCACTCTAATTATCCCCTTAGGATACCCCACAGCAAGCTCTAATTACCCTTATTCTGTTCTGTTCTGTTCTGTTCCGTTCTGTTCTATTCTATCCCAGCACCTTGGTAAAAAGCCAGGTTTGATGGCTTCCCAAAAAGCTATGGGGGCCTGCTGAATTGCCAAGAGAAGGGTGTTACACAATGTAGGGGCAATCAGAGAAAAGGCATGCTTCCTAGGTCCCACTTGGTGGTGTGATTTCAGGGAAGGAATCTGGAGTGTGCCTACCCTATCTAGTAAGATGGGCAGATATTCTTAGGGAGAAGCGGTCCCACAAATTACCAGGTCTTGTGCCATATAGGACTTTACAGATGATAACCAGCACCTTGAATTGCACCCGGAAGGAAACTGGGAACCAGTCCAGCTTATGCAACAGAGGTGTAATGTGGGCAAACCTATGAATACCCAATATTGTGCGCACTGCTGCATTCTGCACAAATTGTAACTTCCAAGTGTTCTTCAAGGGCAGCCCCATGTAAAGTGCATTGCAGTAATCAAGGTGTTGAGGTGTTGGTAGTGGCTAGGTAGGAGGGGGGAATAATGTTAGATTGGCAGGCTACTGTGGACTCTTTCTCCCTATAGAGGCCATTTGACTTCCCTTCTGTCAGGCAAGAAGAAGGAGGAGGAGGAGGAGGAGATTGTGAATTACTTCATCCTGGATTCCCTCTACCAGTTAGGTGCCTATGATTGTGGAATGTGGGTTTCCCACTGAAGATTGATTCTTCTCTCTGGGTGAGAGCCAGAGGAGGGGATTGGTGGGGTTGGGGTGAATGGAAATTGAGTCCTTGACCAGTTGGGTGAGAGTGGCAGAAGAGGCATCCGTGTGTGTGGGGAGAGTGGGGAGGTGGTCTCTGAGTACCCTGATGGCACTGAGAGCTAGTGAAGCTAAAGTGCCTCAGGGTGTCTGGCTTCCCGTCCTTGGGATGGATGGAGTTGAGGACAGTGGGAGGTCCCTAGCCTCGGGAATTGGAGGGCCTGGATTTGGGGATGGTGCTGCCTTTGTGGGGATGGGGCAGGCCAAATTATTATGGTGGTGATGGGCATGGGGAGATATGGTGGGAGAAAGGGAACAGGCCGTTCTTGGGGAATGTGGGACTGATGTCTTATACCAGTTTTTCATTCCAGCTCCTTGGTCTCAAACCCTGTACGCAGTCAGCAGACCTTCAGAGGCCCTGGCTTTTGGCTGCTGCTTCTAAATGCAAGATCACTTTGTAATAACGCCTCCCTCATCTGAGATTAATTGTAGATGTGAGGGCCAACCTGGTATATATCACTGAGACCTGGCTGGATCTAAAAGCAGAAGGGGGGTGGTGGTCCTTTCAGAGATATGCCAGCTGAGTTTTGGGTGGGTCATCAGCCTTCCTGTTGCATAGCAACTTCCCTGCCTGACCTCCTTGACTCCATTTCTGGGTTAATTTTGCTAAAACTTATGGTTGCAAATGAATCTCTCTCTCTCTCTCTCTCTCTCTCTCTCTCTCTCTATCTCATACATTTCTGTGGCAGCAATGGAGTTCCCCAGACTTATGATCTTGGGGGACTACAATGTGCCTTCTCTAGGAATGGGAATTGAGGTATCTTAGGAGTTCATGGCCACCATGACGGCCATGGACCTATACCAGGTCATCCAGAACCTAACACGGGACAGTGGTCAAACACTGGTTCTGGTGTTCCTGTCAGAGCAGTGGCTGTGTGATCTGAAATTGGGGGAGATCTTGCTGTCTCCCTTGCCATGATCAGATCACCTCCTGATTACTATGGGATTCTCTAGTGCCACTATCCATAGCAGGGAAGCTATACCCATTAGATCAGTCTACTCCAGTGACTGAAGAACCCGGATGGGTTTTCAGATGGTGCTAAGGGCTGTTCCAGCTGGTCTGCTGCATGGTCCATCTTAAGCTTTGGTTGCTGCTTGGAATAGGAGAGCAGCTGAGGCATTTAATTAGATCATGCCTATGTGACCTCTCCCCTCTTATGGATCCCATCATGGTTCACAGAACTTATTCTCTAGTACAGCTTCTTAAGAAATCTAGTTAAATAATTATTTTTAATTAGATGGGTAAAATAAATGGACAAAGAGCGGCAATTGACAAGAAACTCTACTTCTTGGCTGATGGAGATTTTTTTTTTTTCCTTCTCCCCACAAGTATTTTCTGCTGTCCCTTTTTTCCCTGCTGGCAATGACAAAACAGGAAGGAAAAATAGCCAAATTGGAATAGGTTGGAAGCTCTCTAATTAGGTGATCCTGGAGCAGGAATTAAAATAATTTTGTCACTGATTCTTATAGAAGAGGAATTGGCCAGTGTTGACCTCTTCCTTCTTTGTCACCTGAAAAACAATCTGCAGAAAGTCATTTTTTGTAATTTTGGTTGGAAGTACAGAAAACAAAGGTTCATTCCAATTTCACGAGATTACTTGCAAAAAGAGACAAATCTATTAAATTCTAAAACCTTACAAAAATAATAACATTAACAATACCAAAACTTCAAGACCTCTAAATAATTGAGCTAACCCAAATTAACAAGCCTCCCACAGTTTAGCTATCAAAGAACTAAATATGCAACTGTCACCCAGCCCAAAGTTTCAACAATGAAAGGTTTGAACTGTTCATACATCTATACCTTCCTGCCCTGCCACTTTTATCCTGAATCAGATCCTGATGCCCAGTTGAAGATCAGTGTAAAGGAGAGGTCTTACATGCTGTTTTCATACAAAAACCTAGTGCATCATAAACATTGTTTAGGACCCTTAAAGTGTGGCTAAAACCCCACATTTCTAGCCATGATTCATCCCCGAAGCAAATTCTTTCAGGATACATTTTTTGGGAAGCAAAACAATATTCCTTAAATTATGAGAAAAGAAACATGGAAACATTCAGTAGCTCTTTATTGATCAACAAATGGCAAAGAATATGTCTTTACAGTATTTGTAGTAAATTAAAAATTGCATACAAAGCACATAGAAATGGCCAGTTAATCCTTCTGTCTGCAAGTCTATCCATAACCAAAATATATGGATTATAACTAGAAACACTATCAAGACAGCAACAGGAACTGAAAAATAGCTGCATGATGAATACACACACACACACACACACACACACACACACACACACACACACACACACATACATACATACATACATACATACATACATACATACATGGGACGCGGTGGCGCAGCGGCTTAATGACGCTGAAAGTGCCGGCCAGAAATGGCTGGAAACTTCAGCGGTTCGAGTCCAGCCTCTCGCGTTAAACAAGGTGAGCTCTTGTTTCTCTACCCGCAGCTTCTGCCAACTCAGCAGATGGAGTAGATAAATGAGTACTCTCACTCCGGTGGGAGGAAAAATGCTGGCAGCGATTCCACAGAGAGACGGGACCACAGTTGCCGGTAAAAGCGCGAAATCACGCTTGCCCCGAAAAAAGGGGCGCGAAGCAACGGAAAAATCCCGCCTCCTGCGCTTGCCAGCTGGGCTGGACGCTCTAGGAAGTAGGCTCTGGCAAAGGCTACTTCCGAAAAACAGAAAGATGCAATTGCCTTGAAAACCGCTAGGGGGCGTCACTGCAGGGTCAGTAATGACTGTGAAGCAGACAAAAAAAAATACACACACACACACACACACACACACACACACACTTGCTAAGATTTTTTTCAGTGACAGCCATGGGGAGATGATGGGTTTTCTAAACAAGACACATAATGTATTCCTAAATTCTGTTATGAAATGATAGATCCCAACTTCCCAGATAAATGGACTGATCATATCATGATGTAGAATATATGGTATCTTCTATTTGTTTTAATCCTGCAGTTCAGTTCTCATATTACTACATAAAATCTTTAAAATATATATTGTTTTAGAAAATACATTTAAATTACATGCTTGAAGGTAAAAGAGAGAGAGGGAGAGGGAGAGGGAGAGGGAGAGGGAGAGAGAGATGCATACTGTAAGAGGAAACACATTTTAATAAAAATAAATTTCAGTGGATACTTTCATCCTGATTCTAAAAAAAATAAAATAAAATGATGAGATGGATATTAGAGCAAGACTATCTTGCTTTGTTTGAATTATCCCACACTATAACTGCAGGGCTCAATGAGAAGTCCACATACCCTCATATCAGAGCATATGTTGTTGCTGGAGCTTTGCAGATATTAGGTCAAGAAGTGTGAATATTATTTCATGAGGTAAGAATGGTCTTAAACTTTCCAAATAGTTTCTCCACACCAGATCTGATCTCTTTGTTTTTCAGGCTGTATATGATCGGGTTTAACATTGGAGTTAAAATGCTATACTGAATAGAGATCACTTTGTCCAGATCCATGAGAGAGTCTGAACTTGGCTTCATATAGCGAACAAAAGCTGTAATGTAAAATAAGCCCACCACAATGAGATGGGAACTGCATGTAGAAAAAGCTTTCTGCCTGCCTTCTGCTGATTTAATTTTCAGGATGGTTAAAATGATGTGAATGTAAGAGACCAGAGTAAAAAGAAATGAGCTAATGCCCAATGCCAACACAAATATTAGAAGAACAATGTAGCTAATGAGAGTCCCTGCACAAGACAAGGCCAAGAGTGAAGGAAGCTCACAAGCATAGTGTCTGATGATATTGTTGCTGCAAAATTGGAGATTGAGCAAAGGCAGGACATTCCCTGTAGCACACAAGAAACCCACGAGCCAAGCTCCAGCCATTATTTTATTGCATATCTCTTTTGTTAAGTACCTGCTGTAATGGAGTGGATCACATATAGCCACATATCGATCATAACCCATTGCTGAGAGGATGAATACTTCTGCACAAGAGGTTTGGAGAAAAAAGAAGATCTGTGCAATGCATCCTTCCCAGGAAATGGTTTTCTGCTTTGTTGCAAAGTTTGCCAGCATCTTGGGGACAGTGACTGAGGAATAGCAGATGTCAATGAAAGCTAAATGGCTGAGAAAGAAGAACATGGGGGTCTGAAAGTGAAGCTCAGACTTGATCACCAATATAACAGTTATGTTTCCCAGGATGGTGACTAAAAAAATGATCATGAACAAAAGAAAAAGAAGATCCTGTATGTGGGGATCATTGGAGAGTCCCAACAGGATAAACTCTGTTATTGCCGTTTGATTTTCCAGCCCAGAGGATTCAGGAAACATAGGATCTGTCACAGAATAAAACACAGTTAATGATACAGTATTCAAAGATAAAAATGAACTTCAATTAAATATACAGGTTAATTTGAGGATGATATTTTACTCTAGATCAATATTGAGAATGCTATTAAAATGTATGATACTGGGTCTTCTTTTTTTGATAGATTTCACCCAATGAAAGATTTAAATATTGCCTTTCCCATTTTAACAATGCGCTTTCTTGAGTGTTCTGATGTTTCAATTCATTAATTATACTAACTGGTATTTCCTGTGAATACCATCCACGTCCCCATCTATGCATTTGCGAAGTGCGTCAAACTCATACCTCATGTCAAGGGAAACTGTTCCAAAGGAAAATGTTGATAGATATTATTTTAGAATGTCAGAATGGAGAGATTTCAGGAAGTTGAAGCACAAGGTATTAAAACTTGTGCAATCCATTCTGCTTGGTTGGCCACACCTGTCCTTTTCTCTACAGAGATCTACTGATTTGCTCTTTCTGTCTTTCAAATGCTTCTTCCCCATCCTTTCTGACTCCTTCCACTCTCCCCAAAAAGTGTCATGCTGGTCATGGTGGATGTGATTATAAGGATGCATCCATTTTTATCCCCCCCCCCCCCGCCTTGGCAGTAATGAAGAAGGGGTTTGCTACTTCCTTCCTCCAGATTGTTTTGTTCTTTTTCCTTCAAATTGTCAACTCTTTTTTTTTCCCCTTGTTTGTCTCTCCCCCACCCCCCACCCCGCCCAAGGGCTAAGTAGATGTGATATGTGATGCTAATGGTTTTTTGAGAGTTGCCAAGTAAGGCCTGATAGTGGCATCTGCTGTGACAAATTGGAGAAATAAAATTTGGCATATTTTTTAAAGATTTCTTAAAAAACAAAACAAAACTGAATGGATGAAAGGCAACTGAACTGAAAGGCAACTTTGGTAGGATTATCACAGACCCAAATTTGAGTCCTATATTCTTACTCTGAATTATATTTAATATGTACCTGACATGGAATTCAACAAGGAGAAGGAAAAGAGAAGGAGAAGGAAGAGAAAGAGGAGGAAAGGAATCCTGATTATAATGAGCAGACAAAGCCTAGTTGAATCCAGAAATCAATGATTTGTGTCAGAAATGGTCTATTTATAATTGCCACAATAACTCAATCCATGTATTGCTACTCTACCTTGATTTGACTGGAAAGATATGTTAAGGAAGAATCATTTCCCAATCATTCTTATCATTAATTCAGTGGAAAGGCCTTTGAGCTAAAAGTGGATAGGTAAGAAAAAGCAGTTACCTTGAAGGAAGCAGTTACCCTGAAGCTTACAAATGTGTTGAATCTTATTTTAGCCTTTGCAACCTCTACGCTAAGACTTGTTGAGGCCACTTTGGTGCAAGATAAAAAGAGGAGAGAGATAATACTTCATTCCTTCTGGAATTCATGCAATGAAAACCATCTGGGAATTCATATTCCCCAATCAACATTAAGTGTTGCTTAAATGAATCAATGATATCTTTTGCTTTTTCCCCCCTTTTCTCAATTGTCATCACAGCATCTAAACAATTTTTAATTTGTGTTTCCTATTGCAAGACAAGACAGTTTCCAAGATAAGTTGGACTTAATAGGATCCATATAAGAAAAAAATAATAATAATGGTAGACTCTATAGTCTAATATAGCATTTCAGAAGCTAATATAGCAATTCAGAAGAATTTTTTTCAGTTTAATGCACAGGCTGCACTCACTGAGACTCCAAAGCACTACCTGAAAGCCCTTTGGGAGTAGGGCTACCTTGTTTTCCAAAAAACACTCAGATATGGAGCATTTGGTCAAAATGCCCCTTGCTGGAATAATGCCTCTCTTCATCACGGTTACTAAACTTTTGAATCCATCCTAATCCTCAGAGGGATTTGGGGGGATGGGCAAGATATTCTCATTCAGAATGGCCAGATTATGAAAAAAAATTAATGTCTTTTCACTGAAGAACAGTACAGGAATAATTGGGATGATGTTATCCCATCATTTTGGTGTCTTTCTTTTTATACCATTTGGAGAGGAGCTGAAGAAGTCTTCTGAAAATTCAATAAAGCAATAGTAGTACTATTTTTTATTTTTTTTTCTTTATATATAGACTTCACATTTAAACTCTTACATCATAATGTATAAAAAAGGGATAATATTAAACAACAATATTTAATTTATATTAGTGTGTCACTTGACTTTGTTGCAAATTTTGAAGGAGGTTATTTTGCCCCATAGTTCAGCAGAGCTCTAGATTTCCCCAAAGAGCCCATGGGGTGTTTCGGTCTTGAAATGTCTTGATTTGAAAAGATTTGCATACCCATGAAGTTGAGATAGCTGAATTAAAAAGTAAACACACTATAGTCCTCACATCTGTACTATACTTACACATCTTTTGGCAGGCTGAAAATAAATCAAACCCCACATTTAAATGCTCCAGAAGTATCTACTTCTTAAAAAGTTAGTGTACTAGGTTTTGGCCTATGTTGAACCCATTGAGGGTAAAACTCTGAACATATAATTTCAGGGGGAAAAACAAACAAACATGCATTTAAGTGTACTTCTGTGTGTATGTGTGTCTTTGAATTATTATTGATTCCTGGCCACTGCTTGGAGAGGTCCCTGATGTATTTTTGGCAAGATTTTGGAATTGGTTTGACAGGGCCCCCTTCCTATGGCTGAGAGAGTGTGATTGGCCCAGGCTCACCCAGCTGGCTTTGTGGGACTAGAAATCAGTGTCTCACAATTTTTAGCCTTGTGGCTTAACAACTACACCAAACTGGCTCTCTTAAGTGGACTTATTCCCTAGTAATTCTGTTAATAAATTGAGTCTAAAGTATTATTCTTAAGTGAGGTGGACAAAGAGTTGCAATCTCCAAGAAACTCTGCTACTTGACTGCTGCTATAAAAAAGATATATATTCCCCATGTTCATTTTTTTCCCCTTCTCCCCACAAGTATGTCCGGCTGTCCCTTCTGCCAATGATAAAGCTAGAAGAAAAATAGCTCTATACTGGTGGGGTTCTGAAGCTCTCTAATTCAGCATACATTCAATAGGAATTAAAAGAATTTTGTCACTAATTCTTGTCAAAGAAGAGTTGGCCAGAATACTTGACTTTTTATTTCTTTTCACCTGAAAAACAACCTGCAGCAATCCCATTCTGTAATTTTGGTTGACAGTACAGAAAACAGATGTTATTGCAGACAAGATATAGACTAAAAGGAACTAGTCTTTTTTTTTTTTTTTAACCTCTACTCAAGCACCGTCAAGTGCTCATCATAATTCATCTAATATCTAATTGTGTTCTCTGCAAAAGACAAGTAGAATGAATTAGTATTGCTGTCAGAAGTGTTATGGAAAGTATGATGATTAAGGAGACATTTAGGTTACTTGTTTAAAGGCAAGCATTTATTCATTCATTATAGATGTACTGTACATATCGCCCACTCCAAATTCACTAGATGGCTTAGAAAAAAACATACAAATCTTCTATAAAATTCTAACACCTTTCAAAAAATAATAAAACTAATGAAACAGAATGCTGAAGACTCCAGTCATTGTAAATAACTTTTTCACCCAAATAAACAAGCCTCCCATAGTTGAACTATCAGTGAAGAAAACAACCATCACTCAGCCCAAAGTTTCAACAATAAAAGTTTTGAACTTTTCATATATCTGTACCTTTCCACACTTCCAATTGTACCCTGACATCAGATCTTGATCCCCAGTTGAAAATCGGTGTAACGGAGGGATCTTACATGCTGCTTTCATACATTTTGTACAATGGTGCATCATAAGAATTCCTTATGTTCCAATTTTCCGAAATATTCTAAGTCTGGATATATAGTAACAGCTAACCTCTAAGTATGAGTCAGCCTCCAAGGCAAATTCCTTCAGGATACGCAATTGGGAAGTAAAGCAATATTCATGAAATTACTAGAAAAGAAACATGGAGAGTTGTTTACTAGGTCTTTGCTGATCTTTGATTTCAAAGAATATGTCTTTACATTATTTGTAGTAAATTTAAAATTGCCCATGAAACACATATAATTGACCAGTTAATCCTTCTGTGTAGAGGTCTATGCATTTGAATGAAAGTATATGGCTTAAGAGTAGAAATGTTATTTAGAAAAAAGCAGTGATTGAAAAAATGGCTGCATTACAAATATATGAAATTCACTTTTTAAGACTGTCCTCAGTGACTGCCATGTGGAGATACAGAGCTGATGAGTTTTTTAAACAGGACGTATAATTTCTACATTGTGATGAGAAAGGATAGATGCCAACTTCCCAGAAAAATGCATTGATGATATCATGGAGTACAATGCATTAGATCATCTATTTGTTTTAATGTTGCAGCTCCATTCTTTTAAAACTAAATCAAAATATGTTTAGAAATAAATATTGTTTTCTGGTGGTGTAATAGATTTAAACTACATGTTATAGTGGAAGAGAGATATAGACGGAGGGAGAGACAAAGATGGATTATATGTGAGGAAAGAAATCCTAAACTTCTCTAAATCTCAGTGATAATTTCATTCTGATTCCTTAAAAGTAACAGCAGCAGCAGCAGCAACAACAACAAACTGCTAAGACATATGTTAGAGCAAAACACGTATGGTTAGGAATTTAGGGGAAAGTAGCACCCCATGCCTCTGCTGTGTCTTTACTTCATTTATCTCTTATTCTTGAAGCTGTAAGGATATTGATTCAAAAACGGTGAATACAGTTTCATGGGTAAATAACAGGTCTACCCTTTCCAAATAGTTTCTCTACACCAGATCTGATCTCTTTGTTTTTCAGGCTGTATATGATGGGGTTTAACATAGGAGTTAAAATGCTATACTGAATAGAGATGACTTTGTCCAGATCCATGACTGTTTTGGAACTTGGCTTCATATAGCGAATAAAACCTGTAATGTAAAATAAGCCGACCACAATGAGATGGGAACTGCATGTGGAGAAAGCTTTCTGCCTGCCTTCTGCTGATTTAATTTTCAGGATGGTTAAAATGATGTAAATATAAGAGACAAGGGTGATAAGAAATGAGCTAACACCAAATACCAATATAGATATTAAAAGAGTGATTTGATTAGTGAAGGTGTTTGCACAAGACAAGGCCAAGAGTGAAGGAAGCTCACAAGCATAGTGTTTGATGATATTGTTGCTGCAAAAATGGAGATTTAGCAAAGGTAGTGCATTCATCATAGCATAAAAGAATCCCAGGAGCCAGGCTCCACCCACCATTTTATTGCATATCTCTTTCGTTAAGTAATGGAGTGGATCACATATAGCCACATATCTATCATAACCCATTGCTGAGAGAATGAACACTTCTGCACAAGAGGTTTGTAGAAAAAAGAAAATCTGTGCAATGCATCCTTCCCAGGAAATGGTTTTCTGCTTTGTTGCAAAGTTTGCCAGCATCTTGGGGACAGTGACTGAGGAATAGCAGATGTCAATGAAAGCTAAATGGCTGAGAAAGAAGAACATGGGGGTCTGAAAGTGAAGCTCAGACTTGATCACCAATATAACAGTTATGTTTCCCAGGATGGTGACTAAAAAAATGATCATGAACAAAAGAAAAAGAAGATCCTGTATGTGGGGATCATTGGAGAGTCCCAACAGGATAAACTCTGTTATTACAGTTTGATTTTCCAGCCCAGAGGATTCAGGAAACATAGGATCTGTCACACAATAGAACACAGTTAATGATACAGTATTTAAAGATAAAAATGGACTTCAATTCAACATACAGATTAATTTGAGGATATTTTACTCTAGATCAATATTGAGAATGCTATTAAAATGTATGATACTGTGTCTTTTTTTTCCCATAGATTTCACCCAATGAAAGATTTAAATATTCCCTTTCCTGTTTGAACAATGTGTTTTCTCAATTGTTTTAATGTTTCAATTCATTGATTATAGTAACTGGTGTTTGCTGTGAATACCATCTATGCATTTGTGAAGTGAGTTAAAGTTATACATCTTGTCAAAGGAAACTGTTCCTAAGGAAAATGTTGATATATACTATTTCAGACATATGTTTCTTCAGAATGTCAAAATGGATGAAGTTGAAGCACAAGGTATTCAACACTTGTGCAATCCATTGTTGGTTGGTTTGGTCACACCTCTCCTCTTCTCTACAGGAACACACTGATTTCCTTTTCTGTATTTCAAATGCTCCTTTCCCATCCTTTCTGACTCCTTCCACTCTCCCCAAAAAGTGTCATGCTGGTCATGGTGGATGTGATTATATATACAAACCCATTTTGGTTTCCCCCCCCCCTTTGGCAGTAATGAAGAAAGGGTTTGCTACTTCCTTCCTCCAGATTGTTTTTTTGTTTTTCTTTCAACTTGCCAACTCTTCCCCCCCCCCCTTTTTGTCTCTCCCACCCACCCAACCTGCCCAAGGGCTAATTAGATGTGATATGTGATGCTAATGGTTTTTTGAAATTTGCCAAGTAAGGCCTGATAGTGGCATCTGTTGAGACAAATTGGAGAAAGAAAATTTGGCCTAGTATTCAAATATTTCTTAAAAGAAAAAACAAAACCTGAATGGATGGCCTTTACAAAGGCAACTTTGATAGGATTATCAAAGACCCAAAGTTGAGTCCTATACATTTACACTGAATTATATTTAATATAAACCTGACATGGAATGCAACAAGCAGAAGGAGAAGGAGAAGGAAAGGAAGAGAAAGAGGAGGAAAGGAATCCTGATTATAATGAGCAGATCAAGCGTAGCTGAACCCTGAAATCAATGGTATGTGTCACTAATGGTCTATTTATAATAGCCACAATAACCTAATCCATGTATTGCTACTCTAACTTGATTTGACTGAAAAGTTATTTTAAGGAAGAATGATTTCCCAATCATTCTTATCATTAATTCAGTGGAAGGGCCTTTGAGCTAAAAGTGGATGGGCAAGAAAAAGCAGTTACCTTGAAGGAAGCAGTTACCCTGAAGCTTACAAATGTGTTGAATCTTATTTTAGCCTTTGCAGCCTCTACGCTAAGACTGGGTGAGGCCACTTTGGTGCAAGATAAAAAGAGAAGGGAGATGATCCTTCATTCCTTCTGGAATTCATGCAATGAAAACCATCTGGGAATTCATATTCCCCAATCAACATTAAGTGTTGCTTAAATGAATCAATGATATCTTTTGCTTTTTCCCCCCTTTTCTCAATTGTCATCACAGCATCTAAAATTTTTTTAATTTGTGTTTAATATTGCAAGACAAGACAGTCTCCAAGATAAGTAGGACATAATAGGATCCATATGAGACAAAAAAGGTAGACTCTATAGTCTAATATAGTATTTCAGAAGCTAATATAGCAATTCAGAAGAATTTTCTTCAGCTTAATGCACAGGCTGTACTCACTGACTCCAAAGCACTGCCTGAAAGCCCTTTGGGAGTAGGGCTACCTTGTTTTCCAAAAAACACTCAGATATGGAGCATTTGGTCAAAATGCCCCTTGCTGGAATAATGCCTCTCTTCATCATGGTTGCTAAACTTTTCAATCCATCATATTCCTCAGAGGGATTTGGGGGGATGGACAAGAAATTCTCATTCAGAATGGCCAGATTATCCAAAAAATATTAATGTCCTTTCACTGAAGAACAGTACAGGAATAATTGGGATGATGTGATCCCGTCATTTTGGTGTCTTTCTTTTTATACAATTTGGAGAGGAGTTGAAGAGGTCTTCTGAAAATTCAATAAAGCAATAGTAGTACTATTTTTTATTTTTTTTTCTTTATATATAGACTTCACATTTAAACTCTTACATCATAATGTATAAAAAGAGGATAATATTAAACAACGATATTTAATTTATATTAGTGTGTCACTTGACTTTGTTGCAAATTTTGAAGGAGGTTATTTTGCTCCATAGTTCAGCAGAGCTCTACATTGGCCTCAAGAGCCCATGGGTGTTTCGGTCTTGAAATGTCTTGATTTGGAAAGATTTGCATACCCATGAAGTTGAGATAGCTGAATTAAAAAATAAACACACTATAGTCCTCACATCTGTACTATGCTTACACATCTTTTGGCAGGCTGAAAATAAATCAAACCCCACATTTAAATGCTCCAGAAGTATCTACTTCTTAAAAAGTTAGTGAATCATTATTGATTCCTGGCCAGTGCTTGGAGAGGTCCCTGATGTATTTTTGGCAAGATTTTGGAAGTGGCTTGACTTGGCTTGACTTGGCCGCCTTCCTATGGCTGAGAGAGTGTGATTGGCCCAGGCTCACCCAGCTGGCTTTGTGGAACTAGAAATCAGTGTCTCACAATTTTTAGCCTTGTGGCTTAACAACTACACCAAACTGGCTCTCTTAAGTGGACTTATTCCCTAGTAATTCTGTTAATAAATTGAGTCTAAAGTATTATTCTTAAGTGAGGTGGACAAAGAGTTGCAATCTCCAAGAAACTCTGCTACTTGACTGCTGCTATAAAAAGATATATATTGCCCATATTCCTTTTTTCCCTTCTCCCCACAAGTATTTCCTGCCATCCCTTCTGCCAATGATAAAGCTAGAAGGAAAAATAGCTCTAAACTGGTGGAGTTTGGAAGCTCTCTAATTCAGCATATCTTCATTAGGAATTAAAAGAATTTTGTCAGTGATTCTTGCCAAAGAAGAGTTGGCCAGAGTACTTGACTTTTTATTTCTTTTCACCTGAAAAACAACCTGCAGCAATCCCATTCTGTAATTTTGGTTGACAGTACAGAAAACAGATGTTATTGCAGACAAGATATAGACTAAAAGGAACTAGTCTTTTTTTTTTTTTAACCTTTACTCAAGCACCGTCAAGTGCTCATAATAATTCATCTAATATCTAATTGTGTTCTCTGCAAAAGACAAGTAGAATGAATTAGTATTGCTGCCAGAAGTGTTATGGAAAGGATGATGATTAAGGATACATTTAGGTTACTTGTTTAAAGGCAAGCATTTATTCATTCATTATCGATGTACCGGACATATCACCCACTCCAAATTCACTAGATGGCTTAGAAAAAAACATACAAATCTTCTATAAAATTCTAACACCTTTCAAAAAATAATAAAACTAATGAAACAGAATGCTGAAGACTCCCGTCATTGTAAATAACTTTTTCACCCAAATAAACAAGCCTCCCATAGTTGAACTATCAGTGAAGAAAACAACCATCACTCAGCCCAAAGTTTCAACAATAAAAGGTTTGAACTTTTCATATATCTGTACCTTTCCACCCTTCCAATTGTACCCTGACATCAGATCTTGATCCCCAGTTGAAAATCGGTGTAACGGAGGGATCTTACATGCTGCTTTCATACATTTTGTACAATGGTGCATCATAAGAATTCCTTATGTTCCAATTTCCCAAATATTCTAAGTCTGGATATATAGTAACAGCTAATCTCTAAGTATGAGTCAGTCTCCAAGGCAAATTCCTTCAGGATATGCAATTGGGAAATAAAGCAATATTCATGAAATTACTAAAAAAGAAACATGGAGAGTTGTTTACTAGGTCTTTGCTAATCACTAAATTTCAAAGAATACGTCTTTACAGTATTTGTAGTAAATTTAAAATTGCCCATGAAACACATAGAAATGGCCAGTTAATCCTTCTGTGTAGAGGTCTATGCATTTGAATGAAAGTATATGGCTTAAGAGTAGAAATGTTATTTAGAAAAAAGCAGTGATTGAAAAAATGGCTGCATTACAAATATATGAAATACACTTTTTAAGACTGTCCTCAGTGACTGCCATGTGGAGATACAGAGCTGATGAGTTTTTTAAACAGGACGTATAATTTCTACATTGTGATGAGAAAGGATAGATGCCAACTTCCCAGAAAAATGCATTGATGATATCATGGAGTACAATGCATTAGATCATCTATTTGTTTTAATGTTGCAGCTCCATTCTTTTAAAACTAAATCAAAATATGTTTAGAAATAAATATTGTTTTCTGGTGGGGAATAGATTTAAACTACATGTTATAATGGAAGAGAGAGATAGAGGGAGGGAGAGACAAGGATGGATTCCATGTGCAGAAATAAATCCTAAACTTCTTTAAATCTCTGATAATTTCATTCTGATTCTATGAAAAGCAACAGCAACAACAAGAACAACAATGACAACGACAACAACAAACTGCTAAGACATATGTTAGAGCAAAACATGTAGGGTTAGGAATTTAGAGGAAAGTAGCACCCCATGCCTCTGCTGTGTCATTAATTCATTTTTCTCTTATTCTTGAAGCTGTAAGGATATTGATTAAAAAACAGTGAATACAGTTTCATGGGTAAATAACAGGTCTACGGTTTCTGAATAGTTTCTGTACACCAAATCTGATCTCTTTATTTTTCAGGCTATATATGATTGGGTTTAACATAGGAGTTAAAATGCTATACTGAATAGAGATGACTTTGTCTAGATCCATGACTGAATCGGAACTTGGCTTCATATAGCGAACAAAACCTGTAATGTAAAATAAGCCGACCACAATGAGATGGGAACTGCATGTGGAGAAAGCTTTCTGCCTGCCTTCTGCTGAATGAATTTTCAGGATGGCAAAAATGATATAAATATAAGAGACAAGGGTTATAAGAAATGAGCTAAAACCAAATACCAACACAGATATTAAAAGAGTGATATAATTAGTGAAGGTGTCTGCACAAGACAAGGCCAAGAGTGAAGGAAGCTCACAAGCATAGTGTCTGATGATGTTGTTGCTGCAAAAATGAAGATTTAGCAAAGGTAATGCATTCATCATAGCATAAAAGAATCCCAGGAGCCAAGCTCCACCCACCATTTTATTGCATAACTCTTTTGTCAAGGATCTGCTGTAATGCAGGGGGTCACATATAGCCACATATCGGTCATAACCCATTGCTGAGAGGATGAACACTTCTGTACAAGCAATTTGGAAAAAGAAGGAAATCTGTGCAATGCATCCTTCCCAGGAAATGGTTTTCTGCTTTGTTGCAAAGTTTGCCAGCATCTTGGGAACAGTGACTGAGGAATAGCAGATGTCAACAAAAGCTAAATGACTGAGAAGGAAGAACATGGGGGTCTGAAGGTGAAGCTCAGACCTGATCACCAATATAATGGTTATATTTCCCAGGATGGTGACTAAAAAAATGATCATAAACAAGAAAAGAAGAAAATCCTCTATTTGTGTATCATTGGAGAGTCCCAACAGGATAAACTCTCTCTCTGCAGTTTGATTTTCCAGCCCAAAATATTCAGGAAACATAGGATCTGTCACAAAATAAAACACAGTTAACGATAGAATATACAGAGATAAAAATAGATTTCAATTAATCATACATATTAATTTCAGGATCCCCTTTAACTCTAGATCAATATTGACAATTATATTACAGTGTATGATACCGTGTTTTCTTTTGTCATAAGGTTACAACATGGACAATTTAAGTGTTGCCTTTTTCATTTTAACAATGTGTTTTCTTGAGTGATGTGAAATTTCAATGCATTGATTACAGTAACCTGTATTTGCTGTGAATACCATTTACATCCTGATGTATGAATTTGTGAAGTGAGTCAAAATCATGCATCATGTCAAGGGAAACTGTTCCAAAGGAAAATGTTGATAGATAGTATGTCAGACATCTGTTTCTTAAGAATTTCAAAGTGGAGAGATTTCAAGAAGTTGAAACACACAGTATTAAATGGTTTTGCAATCAATTCTGGTTGGTTTGGCCACACCTGTCCTCTTCTCTACAGGAATCCATTGATTTGCTCTTTCTGTATTCCAAATGCATTTTCCTCATCTTTATTGTCCCCCTCTGCCCTCCACCAAAATTCTCATGCTGGTCATTGCTGGATGTGATTATATAGAAATATCCATGTGCAGGCCCCCCTCCTTTGGCAGTAGCACGAAAGTGATTTGTTACTCCCTTTTTCCAGAATGTTTTTTTTTTTCTTTTTCTTCCAACTTGCCAGTTCTTTGGTTTTGATTTTGGGTTCATCCACCTCCCATGTGATATTTACATGTAATATATGATTTTTTTTTAGAGTAGCCAAGAAAGGCTAGATAGCGGGATCTGCTGTGACAAATTGGAGAAAGAAAATTTGGCATATTATTCAAAGAGTTGTTTTGTTTTGTTTTTTTGGAAAACATCTGAATGGATGTCTTTTACTTAGGCCACTATGATAGGATTAAAAAAAATTCAGCCCACACCCAAAGTTGAGCCCTATATTTTTAGTCTGAATTCTTTTTAATATATATGTGACATGGAACTCAAGGAGAAGGAGAAGGAGAAGGAGAAGGAGAAGGAGAAGGAGAAGGAGAAGGACACCTGATTGTTATAATGAACAGACCAAGCATAGTTGAACCCTTAAAACCAGAGTCTGTGCCAGTAATGGTCTATTTATAATCGTCACAATAACCCAGTCCAAGTACTGCTACTCTGTTTAGATTTTATTGAAAAGTTATTTTAAGAAAGGCTTTCCATCAGTTTCCCAAACATTCTTATCATTATTTCTGTAGAAAAGTTTTTGGGCTAAGCATGAAACGACAACAAAATGGAGACCCAGAACTACCTTCTTCACATGGATAATATTGCTATCTTTCTTGCAAACAGAAAGATTTTAAATGAACAGTTACCTTGAAGGAAGCAGTTTCCCTGAAGCTTACAAATGCCTTGCATCTTACTCTAGTCTTTGCAACCTTCATGCTAAGACTGGTTGAGGCCACTTTGGAGCAAGATAATAAAAAGCAAAGGGAGCTGATCCTTCATTCCTTCTGGAATTTAAGCAATTTAAACCATCGGGGAATTCATATCCCCCAAGCAACAATATGTAGTGTTTAAATGAGTCAAAAAGATCTTTTGTTTCCCCCCCTCTCAATTGCCATAAAAATGTCTAAAATGCCATTAATTTGTTTTGCATGTTGTGAGACAAGACAAGGTCCAAAACAAGTTACACTTTAGTAGGAGACAAAAATGGTATACTGTATAGTCTAATATAACAAATCAAAGGGGCTATTCCTCTGCTTAACACAGAGGCTGTACTTATTGCGACATGAAGAACTGCTTGAGAGTGCTTCTCTATCTGTGTGTGATTGTGTGTGCGTGTGTGTGTGTAGGCCCCCACCCTTTTAGTCTAATGGAAGGCCATCAAGACATGGCCTTTTACTGAGGTTCTGGGATAGAACAAAATAGGAAAAAAAGAAAAAAAAAAAGAATGGAATGAGGGCAATTGGAGCATGCTACAGGACAGCTTAAGGCAATGATTAAAATGCAGGGTTTTTGTTTTCCTTTCATAGTTTTACTGTTTTATTGTCTTATGTTTGTTTTATAGTTACTGGTTTTAATGTTGCTTTGAGCCTCCCAGAGTTGTTTAAGATGGGCAGCCATGTAAATATTTTAAATAAATAAATAAATAATTGTGCACGCACGCACACGCGTGCACACACACATGAACATACTCTATACACAAAGGCTCACAAGCAATTCTTCAGTGCCTCAAAAAGTACAGTCTCTATGTGAAGCAGAAGAAAAGCCCTTTTGATTTGCTACATTAGGGCATACGGTATACCATTTTTGTCTCATATGGTAAATCCTACTGAAGTCCAACCTGTCTTGTCCCAAAACATGAAAGACAAATTAAAGGCATTTTAAATGCCATTATGGCAATTTAGAAATGGGGGGGGGGGGGGAGCGAAAGATATCATTGATTCATTTAAGCAGTACATACACCGTGTGCACAATTATTAGGCAACTGAGTATTTCAACCATATCATCATTTTTATGCATATTTTCCACCTCCAAGCTGTAGAAACCTGAATGCTTATTGGATATAAGCATATCAGGTGATGTGTGTTTGTGTAATGAGGGAGGGTGTGGCCTAAGGAGATCAACACCCTATATCAGGTGTGCATAATTATTAGGCAGTTTCTTTTCTGCAGGCAAAATGGGCCAAAAAAGAGATTTAACTGACTCTGAAAAGTCAAAAATTGTAAAAAGTCTTTCAGAGGGATGCAGCACTCTTGAAATTGCTAAGATATTGGGGCGTGATCACAGAACCATCAAACGTTTTGTTGCAAATAGTCAGCAAGGTGGCAAGAAATGTGTCGAGAAAAATCAAACATGAAGCTACCAGGAACCCATTATCCTCCAGGGCTATCATATTCCAGAACTGCAACCTACCTGGAGTGCCCAGAAGTACAAGGTGTTCAGTGCTCAGAGACATGGCCAAGGTAAGGAAGGCTGAAACTTGACCACCACTGAACAAGACACATACATTGAAATGGCAAGACTGGGCCAAGAAATATCTGAAGACAGCTTTTTCAAAGATTTTATGGACTGATGAGATGAGAGTGACTCTTGACGGACCAGATAGATGGGCACGTGGCTGGATCAGTAATGGGCACAAAGCTTCACTTCAACTCAGACACCAGCAAGGTGGAGGTAGGGTGCTGGTATGGGCTGGTATTATTACAGATAAGCTAGTTGGACCTTTTCGGATTGAAGATGGACTCAAAATCAGCTCCCAAACCTACTGCCAGTTTTTAGAAGACACTTTCTTCAAGCAGTGGTACAGGAAAAAGTCTGCATCTTTCAAGAAGACCATGATGTTTATGCAGGACAATGCTCCATCACATGCATCAAAGTATTCCACTGCATGGCTAGCCAGTAAAGGTCTCAAAGATGAAAGAATAATGATGTGGCCCCCTTCCTCACCTGACCTAAACCCTATTGAGAACTTGTGGGCCCTTCTCAAACGGGAGATTTACAGTGAAGGAAAACGGTACACCTCTCTGAACAGTGTCTGGGAGGCTGTGGTTTCTGCTGCACAAAAAGTTGATCGTCAACAGATCAAGAAACTGACAGACTCCATGAATGGAAGGCTTATGACTGTTATTGCAAAGAAGGGTGGCTATATTGGTCCCTGGTTTTTGTTTGAAATGTTAGAAATGTTTATTTGTAAATTTTGAGTTCTTTGTTTATTATTCTCACTTTAACAGATGAAAATAAATGAGTGAGATGGGGGAATTTTCATTTTTCATTTAGTTCCATAATAATTCTGCACACTAATAGTTGCCTAATAATTGTGCACACATACTGTAGATATGCTCCTAAGAAAGCCAAAACCTCACTTTTACTTTCTTAAGTATTCAGGTTTGAGGTTTATTAACAGTTTGGATTGACTGAGAGCACTGTAGTTGTTCAATAATGAAATTCATCCTCAAAAATACAACATGCCTAATAATTGTGCATGCAGTGTAATATTGGTTGGGGAATATGAATTCCCAGATGGTTTTAATTGCTTGAATTCCAGAAGGAATGAAGGATCAGCTCCCTAGTCTTTTTATTATCTTGCTCCAAAGTGGCCTCACCCAGTCTTAGCATGGACGTTGCAAAGTCTAAACTAAAATGAAAAGCATTTGTAAGCTACAGGGTAAACGCTTCCTTCAAGGTAACTGCTCATGTAAAATCTTTCTGGGTTTGCAAGAAAGATAACAATATTAACTATGTGAAGAAGGTAGTTCTCCGTCTCCATTTTGTTGTCTTTTCATGCTTAGCCTAAAACCTTTTCCACAGAAATAATGATAAGAATGTTTGGGAAACTGATGGAAAGCCTTTCTTAAAATAACTTTTCAATAAAATCTAAACAGAGTAGCAGTATTTGGACTGGGTTATTGTGGCTATTATAAATGGACCATTACTGGCACAGACCATTGTTTTAAGGGTTCAGTAGGCTTGTTCTGTTCATTATTAACAATCAGGTTTCCTTCTCCTTCTCCTTCTCCTTCTCCTTCTCCTTCTCCTTCTCCTTCTCCTTCTCCTTCTCCTTCTCCTTCTCCTTCTCCTTCTCCTTCTCCTTGTTGAGTTCCATGTCAGATACATATTAAAAAGAATTCAGAGTAAAAATAGAGGACTCAGACTTAGGTGTGTGATGAAAATGTTTTAATCCACTCAAAATTTCCTGGGATAGAATTTACCTATGAAGAGGAGTGTGATATGAGAGATCAAAGTGATCAGGAAGGAGCGGTACATTCCAGGACGGGAAAGGAGACAAAAGACAACAGAAATTGCAGGAGGAGCATGGGAAGCAAAAGAGATTCAGGATAGCCACTCCCTAGAATCTCCCAGGGTGTATCCACTTTTTGCAGTAGTATAGATTTAATCTGGCAAGATTCTGTCTATAAGGTGTAAGTAAATAAAGGAACTTAACTCAAGTGGACTGTGCCACCGTTGTTTTCGGGCTGGGCCTGACATTGCCTTTGTGAAAGATATTCATTCAAATTTAAAAACAAAAAACAAAATCTATATATAGATAATAATATGCCAACATTTCTTTTTTCCAATTTGTCACAGCAGATCCCACTATCTAGCCTTACTTGGCTACTCTCAAAAGGCATCATACTGTATATCACATGTAATTAGCATTTCAGAGGTGGCCAAAACAAAAACAAAATAAAAAAACCCAACAGCTTAAAAGTTAAAAGAAAAAGAACAAAACATTCTGGAAGAAGGAAATAACAAATCACTTTTGTGTTGTTGCCAAAGGGGGAAAAAACAATGTGGACATGTCCACATAATCACATCCAGTATGATCAGCATGACAGGTTTTGGAGAGGGTGGAAAAGGATAAAGGATAAAGATGGGGAAAATGCATATGGAATACAGCTAGAGCAAATCAGTGGATTCCTGTAGAGAAGAGGACAAGTCTGGCAAAACCCAGAAGAATAGGTTGCACAACCATTTAGTATCTTGCACTTCAACTTCCTGAAATCTCCCCATTTTGACATTCTCAGATGCTGGAGACAACATCTATCAGCAATTTCTTTGGAACACTTTCTCCCGACATGACTTTCACTCATGTCACAAATGCATAGATGGGAATGTAAAGAGCATTCGCACCATATAGCAATTAGTATAATCAATGAATTGAAAGATCAGAACAATCAACTAAACACATTGTTAACAGGAGAAAGGCAAACACTTAAACTTTCCACTTGGCTAAACATATGAAAAAAAGAAAACACAGTATCATATATTGCAATATGATTTTCCATATTGATCTAGAGTAAAATGTGATCCTCAAATTAATATGTATGTTTACTTGAAATCCATTTTTATCTTTATATACAATAACATTAACTGTGTTTTATTTTTTGACAGAAGCTATCTTTCCTGAATACTCTGGGCAGGAAAATCATACTGTAATAATAGAGTTTATCCTTTTGGGACTCTCCAATGATCCACACATAGAGGATTTTCTTCTTCTTTTGTTTATGATCATTTTTTTAGTCACCATCCTGGGAAACATAACTGTTATATTGGTGATCAAGTCTGAGCTTCACTTTCAGACCCCCATGTTCTTCTTTCTCAGCCATTTAGCTTTTGTTGACATCTGCTATTCCTCAGTCACTGTCCCCAAGATGCTGGCAAACTTTGCAGCAAAGCAGAAAACCATTTCCTGGGAAGGATGCATTGCACAGATCTTCTTTTTTCTCCAAACGTGTTGTGCAGAAGTATTCATCCTCTCAGCAATGGGTTATGACCGATATGTGGCTATATGTGATCCACTCCATTACAGCAGGTACTTAACAAAAGAGATATGCAATAAAATAATGGCTGGAGCTTGGCTCGTGGGTTTCTTGTGTGCTACAGGGAATGTCCTGCCTTTGCTCAATCTCCAATTTTGCAGCAACAATATCATCAGACACTATGCTTGTGAGCTTCCTTCACTCTTGGCCTTGTCTTGTGCAGGGACTCTCATTAGCTACATTGTTCTTCTAATATTTGTGTTGGCATTGGGCATTAGCTCATTTCTTTTTACTCTGGTCTCTTACATTCACATCATTTTAACCATCCTGAAAATTAAATCAGCAGAAGGCAGGCAGAAAGCTTTTTCTACATGCAGTTCCCATCTCATTGTGGTGGGCTTATTTTACATTACAGCTTTTGTTCGCTATATGAAGCCAAGTTCAGAATCACTCATGGATCTGGACAAAGTCATCTCTATTCAGTATAGCATTTTAACTCCTATGTTAAACCCAATCATATATAGCCTGAAAAACAAAGAGATCAGATCTGGTGTGGCAAAACTATTTGGAAAGTGTAGGCTGATTCTTTCCTCAAGAAACAATTTTCACAGCTCTTGATTTAGTATGCTCACAGCTCCAATAATGAGAGAGAAAATAATTTATGACACAGTAGGGGTGATGATTGCTATTTCCCCAAAGTCCCCAACATTGGCAGTAGATTTATGCTCTAATATGAGAGTATGTGGACTACTCATTGAGCCCTGCAGTTATAGTGTGGGATAATTCAAACAAAGCAAGATAGTCTTGCTCTAATATCCATCTCATCATTTTATTTTATTTTTTTTAAGAATCAGGATGAAAGTATCCACTGAGATTTAATTTTATTAACATTTGTTTCCTTTTACAGTATGCATCTCTGTCTCTCTCCATCTCTATTTTACCTTGAAGGATGTAATTTAAATGTATTTTCCAAAAGAATACACACACACACACACACACACACAAATATACATAAACACACATGCACACACACAGGTAGGTAGGTAGGTAGGTGGAAGATTTTATGTAGTTATATAAGAACTGAGCTGCAAGATTAAAACAAATAGAAGATCCAATATATTCTACATCATGATCTGATCAGTATGTTTATCTGGGAAGTTGGGATCTATCATTTCATACCAGAATTTAGGAATACATAATGCATCCTGTTTAGAAAATGCATCAGTTTTATATCTCCCCATGGCTGTCTTTGAAAACAATTTTAGGAAATGTATTATATATATTCATCATGCAGCTATTTTTCAGTTCCTGTTGCTATCTTGATAGTGTTTCTAGTCATAATCCATATAATTTGGTTATGGATAGACTTGCAGACAGAATGTTTAACTGGCCATTTCTATGTGCTTTGTGTGCAATTCTGAATTTACTACAAATACTGTAAAAAAATATGTTCTTTGTCATTTGTTGATAAATAAAGAGTACAGATAATTTCAATGGTACTGAAAGCTGCCGAGTGATCCAGGAGACCCAGGACAGTTGCACCACCCTAGTCCTGACCCCTCCAAAGGTCATTAGCAAGCATGGCCAATGCTGTCTTAGTACTTTACCCTGGTCTGAACCCAGACTGAAAAGAGTCCCAATAATCCACTTCATCGAAGGCCTTCTGCAGCTGTGTGCCAACCTTCCTCTCAACAACCTTTCCCAAAAAGGGAAGGTTGAAGACTGAATGAAATTTGTCTAATGTGGCTGTGTGCAAGGATGGCCTCTTGAGAAGGGGGCAACCACAACCTCCTTCAAGCAGGCATTACCTCCCTCCTGCAAAGAGGCATTAACCACTGCTTGGACCCAGCCATATGCTACCTCCCTAAAGGCCTTAACCAACCAGGAGGGGCATGGGGCAGAGCTCACAGCCACAAGGACCCCCTTCAGTTCCTCAGGATCAACTGGTTCAAATTCCTCCCAGATAACAGGGTTCATTTCCCATTTAACCTATTACATCATTATGTATAATAATGGTATAATATTAAAGAATGTTATTTTATTTATATTAGTGTATCCCTTGACATTATTGTAAATTTTGAAGCAGGTTATTTTGCCCTATAGTTCAGCTGAACTCTGGACTGGCCCAGACAGCCCATGGGATGTTCCAATCTTGAAGTGTCTTGATTTTCAGATTTGCAAATCCATGAAGTTGAGATAGTTGAATTAAAAAGGAAGCTTTCTATAGTTCACACATCTTTTGGCAGACAGAAAATAAATCAAATTGGTGAAATACGTTTTGGGCTATG
This sequence comes from Liasis olivaceus, assembly GCA_030867105.1. Classification (NCBI taxonomy): domain Eukaryota; kingdom Metazoa; phylum Chordata; class Lepidosauria; order Squamata; family Pythonidae; genus Liasis; species Liasis olivaceus. The sequence continues at coordinate 87,904,633 of CM061351.1, forward strand.
CTGAACCTGTTTATGGTGAAATCCTGACCATTTTTTTTTCCCCAGAAGAAAATACCCTGTAATTAAGTGAACTTTTTCTCCATTATTTCTGTTAAGAAATCCAGTCTTAATAGTTATTTTTAATTAGATGGGTAAAATAAATGGACAAAAAGAAAGCCAAGAAAATATGCTACTTGGCTGACATTATGAAGGGATATGGAGATTTTTTTTTTCCTTTCTCCCCACAACTATTTCCTGCTGTCCCTTTTGTCCCTTCTGCCAATGACAAAACAAGAAGGAAAAATAGTCAATTTGGAGGAGTTTGGAAGCTCTCTAATTCAGCATGCCTTCAGTAGGAATTAAATGAATTTTGTCACTGATTTTAGTAGAAGAGAGGTTGGCCAAAGTCCTTGACTTTTTATTTCTTTTCACCTGAAAAACAACCTGCAGAAATCCCCTTCTGTAATTTTGGCTGAGAGTACAGAAAACAGATGTTATTGCAGACAAGTTATAGATTAAAAGGAACTAGTCTTTTTTTAATTTTTACTCAAGCACCCTCAAGTGTTCAAAGTAATTCACCTAACATCTGATTCGAATATCTCCAAGAGACATGTAGGATGAATATGTTTTGTTATCACAAGTGTTATGCAAAGGATGATGGACTATATTATGGATCCATTTAGTTTAACTGTTTAAAAGTAAGCATTAATTTATTTATTCATTATAGATGTAGATATTCACTCCAATTTCACTAGATGCTTACAAAAATGCATACAAATCATCTATAAAATTCTAACATCTTTCAAAAAATAATAAAACTAACAGAAACAAAACTTCAGAAATAACTTTGTCACCTGAATTGAGCTAACCCAAATGAACAAGCCTCCCATGGTTTAACTATTAAAGTACTAAATAAGCAACCATCACCCAGCCCAAAGTTTCAACAAAGTAAATTTTGAACTGTTCATACATCTATACCTTCCTGTCCTGCCACTTTTATCTTGAGTTGAGATCCTGATGCCCAGTTGAAGATTAGTATAAAGGAGACATCTTACATGGTGCTTTCATATAACCTGGTGCATCATAAAAATTAGTTAGGTCCTTAAACTGTGGATATAACACCTAATCTTTAGCCATCATTCATCCCCCCCAGGGCAAATCCTTTCAGGATACATTTTTGGGAAGCAAAATAATCTATATAATACTAAAACTCTTCTGTCTGTTTGTGTGTAACCTTCAACTGGGCAAAACGATGCATCATAGGACAACAAGTTTTGAACCAAGGTACCTCAAATGGGTGAACTTACAGATTGTGTCCAAAATCCAGGATCCATGACTCTCATGGGATTGAAATTTGGCAAAGTTGTATCCACTCCCCCACGGCCACACTGTTACATTGCTGCGGTCGGCCGCAGTCACTTGATCATCGTTTACAATGATCCCTGACAGCTTCCCACAATGAAAGTCAATGGGGAAGCCAGCAGGGAAAATCACACCTCCTTCCCTGGCCTTCCTGTGCTTCCACACACAGATGCCCTGTGCCCTCCTTCTCAGGTCTCCCTGCATGCAGACACACACACACACACACTCAGCAGGACTCTCCTTTCTGGGCCTCTCTACACTCACCCATACTTGGTGCCCTATTTCTCTGGCCTTCCTGCACTCCCACACAGACACTTCTTACCTGGGACTTCCTCTGCTCCCCCCGCCCCCCCCATGGCACCCCGGCAGCAGAGATATCCGCACATCACACCAAGCCAAACTCAAGGGCAGAACAAATATGATTTACAACCCAAGTGAGTGTGTGTGTCAGAGAGAAAGGGAATGGCATTTAATGGCATATACTACATATTTATAACAATGATTAAGAAAATAGAAATATTAAAACTGGAAAATTAATGCTTCAGTCTTCATGTTTTTCAGTTGCTCTACTGTAAACTACTGTTTTTTTCAGTAAATGGAGCTGAAAAAGGCAGAAATCAAAGCATTTTTCTTTAAAAAGGGGTGTGTGAATTGAGCCATTCAAGGAATTTTGCAAAAATTAGCATGAATGATAAAAATATTTTAAATAAGCAAGATAAATATTCCACAGTGGATATCACAGAATTTATGGGCAAGTGGTTTCAGGTTTATTAGATCATACAATGTTTGTAGGAACAGTTTATTTCTGATATTCAGGATTTAAACTTTAAGCATAATGGACATAGTTTTAAAATATGTCACTAATACTCTGCCCAAAATCCTACATTCCAATCTGCAAATTTAATATACTTGTTCATCATTCAATTGGTTATTATATATGCTTCTAATATTTTATAAGTCATTCAACAACTCTCCCTTTTGGAGGAGTAAAGCAGAATTTATTTATTTATTTATTTGTTTGTTTATTTATTTAAAGTTTCAATTCTACCAGAGAATTTAATTAAAAAAACATTAAACAAATTACTACCTTTAGCTTTCTGTTTCTTTCTTTATTTTTAATGTACATATTTAATTTTAATGCAAATGAATAAAACAATTTAACATACTTGCTATCTCAGTCTCTTCCCTGGACTTCCAGTATTATATTTAAAGTTTTACCTGATCAAATATTCTGAATTGTGAGGCCTCGATGAGTTCAGATCATACACCCATACAACTCTAAACCTCTGCATGTACAGTAGAAGAGAAAATCAGATGTGCAGAAAAGCCAATTCAAAAGCTGAATGGGAAATATTTTGAATATAATCCAAGAAAGCAGGAGAGGGGATAGTTATAATTAAAGCTGCAATACTATGTCAAGTTTAAAACTGACTTGTCATTTAGTCTAGAAAGGTCAAATCCATTTTTCCATTAAAAAAAATTCCAAAGTACCAAAAAAAAAAAAAGCTAATAATTTAAGCATACTTCTTACAATAATAAACAAGTAATTAAAAGCACTAAGGCCCCTAATTTTCATGATAACTCTATTTAGGGAAGGAAATATCTCTGAAATGATGACCCAGCAGGCTGCTGCAGTCAGCCAGCATTACGCGGTCATCATTTACAATGTTCCCTGCCAGTTTCCCACAAGGAAAGTCAATGGGGAAGCCAGCAGGAAGTTGGAATTCACTCCCCCTCCCACTGCTTTTTTGCCCTTGGTCATTCTGTTTCTCTCTTTAGGTAAGGAAGTATCTCTGAAATGATGACCCAACAGGTCACAGGTTGTCTAGTATTCATTAAATTACTGGAATAGAAACATGGCAAGTTGTTCAGTAGCTTTTTATTGATCAACAAATGACAAAGAATATGTCTTTACAGTATTTGTAGTAAATTAAAAATTGCCCACAAAGCACATCGAAATGCCCAGTTAATCCTTCTGTCTGCATTCATATCCATGTGAACCAAATTATAAGAATTATGACTACAAACACTATCAAGACAGCAACAGCAACAGCAACTGAAAAATAGCTGCATATTGTATATGTATGTATGCATGTGTGTGTATACATACATACATACATATGCCTATTTGTGTGTGTGTGTGTGTGTGTGTGTGTAATACCTTCGCTAAGACTGTTGTCAGTGACAGCCATGGGGAGATATAAAACTGATGAGTTTTCTAAACAGAATGTATTATGTATTCCTAAATTTGAGCAAGAAATGATAGATCCCAATTTCTCAGATAAATGTACTGATCATATCATGGTGTCAAATATATTGGATCTTCTATTTGTTTTGATCTTGCAGCTCAGTTCTTATGTAACTACATAAAATCTCTTTAGAAATACATATTGTTTTGGAAAATACATTTAAATTACATGCTTCAAGGTAAGAGAGAGAGGGAGAGGGAGATGCACACTGTGAGAAGAAACAAACAAAAAATAAATCTCAGTGGATACTTTCATCTGGATTCTTAAAAATACTTCTCAGATGGATATTAGAACAATTAGAACAATCAATTACTTTGCTTCATTTGAATTATCCCACACTATAAGAGCAAGTTTCAATGAGAAGTCCACATACCCTCATATCAGAGCATAAATCTACTGCCAATGCTGGGGACTTTGGGGAAATAGCAACTTTCACCCCTGCTGGGTCATTAATTCTTCTTCTCTCTTGTTGGAGCTGTGGGGATATTAAGTCAAGAGCTGTGTGTTTCATGAGGAAAGAACGAGCCTACACTTTCCAAATAATTTCTCTACACCAGATCTGATCTCTTTGTTTTTCAGGCTGTATATGATTGGGTTTAACATTGGAGTTAAAATGCTATACTGAATAGAGATCACTTTGTCCAGATCCATGAGTGATTCTGAATTGGGCTTCAGGTAAGAAACAAAAGCTGTAATGTAAAATAAGCCCACCACAATGAGATGGGAACTGCATGTAGAAAAAGCTTTCTGCCTGCCTTCTGCTGATCTAATTTTCAGGATGGCAGAAATGATGTAAATATAAGAGACAAGGGTGATAAGAAATGAGCTAAAACCAAATACCAACACAGATATTAAAAGAGTGATGTAATTAGTGAAGGTACTTGCACAAGACAAGGCCAAGAGTGAAGGAAGCTCACAAGCATAGTGTCTGATGATATTGTTGCTGCAAAAATGAAGATTTAGCAAAGGTAGTGCATTCATCATAGCATAAAAGAAACCCAGGAGCCAAGCTCCACCCACCATTTTATTGCATATCTCTCTTGTCAAGGATCTGCTGTAATGCAGGGGGTCACATATAGCCACATATCGGTCATAACCCATTGCTGAGAGGATGAACACTTCTGTACAAGCAATTTGGAAAAAGAAGGAAATCTGTGCAATGCATCCTTCCCAGGAAATGGTTTTCTGCTTTGTTGCAAAGTTTGCCAGCATCTTGGGGACAGTGACTGAGGAATAGCAGATGTCAACAAAAGCTAAATGACTGAGAAAGAAGAACATGGGGGTCTGGAGGTGAAGCTCAGACTTGATCACCAGTATAATTACCATATTACCCAAGATGGTGACTAAAAAAATGACCATGAACAAAAGAAGAAGAAAATCCTCTATGTGTGGATCATTGGAGAGTCCCAACAGGATAAACTCTGTTATTATAGTTTGATTTTCTAGCTTATATGATTCAGGAAACATATGATCTATCAGAAGAAAAAAACAAAAGTTAAATCACTTGAGCCATTTTCATTTCCATTAACCATATGCATCCATTTAAATATAGCATCTTACTTCAGATTTTTAAAATATATTTTTATTAGTTTTTAACAATGTCAGGTAGCTACATTCACATAAATCCAAGATTTGCAAAGATTAAAAGAAAAAAGAAAAAATATAGAAAATACAAAAGAGATCTACTGCAATGTGAAGTAAAAGACAGGTATTGTACATATGAATATTTACCATATATAGAAAGTATATCAGATTATAGTCTATTGCTATTAAAATAAACCAGGACATTCATCCAAATTTGGTAAAATTGTGGTTCCTGCCTCTGATGTGTCATTAATTTAATTTTGTCTGTGATTTTTTTTTTTTTCTAAAGTAGCAATTGAAGAGGCCTTGTTATTCCACAACTCAATTGTTATGCTAACTAGAGTTTTCCAATGTTGCACACTTATTATTTTGGCTGCTAAGATTAAATAATGTATGGTTTGGTCCTGTAAATAAATGCAATAAGCCTAGTTCTGGGCAGGATTCAATTCTTTTATTGATGATAGTACTTAGCTCCCCAAAGATTTTCCACAAAATGGTATATTTTTTTCGCATGACTACCACAAAAGATAAAAATAAACTTTTTTTTTTTGACAAGCTATCCAATATTTGGAAGAATAATTTCGATATATATGTGCCAATCTAGTCAAGTGCCAATGATGTATAATTTTCCACTGCACTTCTTGCATTGAAGCTGAAATGAATTCACCCAGTTCCATAACTTTTGCCAATTTTTCTCCTGTATGGGATTACCTAGATCAGTATCCCATATGGTGGATCTCCTATTTTTGATTGCAATAATCACCTATACATTTTTAAAATTGTTCCTTTTGGGTGTTCTGAATAATGAAGTATTAAATTCTTGAAATTTGTATAGGGTTGTGGTGCTGAAGCTCTAATATTTCTATTGCCAAAAAGAGATTTGGGTTGATACCAAAACAGCCATGGTAGCTTATCACCTATTTGTTGCTCAATCTGATCTTTATTGGGAGGTTCCCTATTACTATAAAAACCTTTTAGTCTATAAAGATTATATTCTCTCAAAGATTTCATTTTAGCCAAACTGTAATTATTAACCTGACTGATATATGTTATTAGAGGAGTTAAAGAGGAAGTATCCTTTATCAGAACTGTGTATTTACTCTTCCAAATTTGAAGCATTGTTTTATTAAAAACATTTTCAATCTGTTTTATTCTAGAAAAATATTTTGGGTGGAAAAAAAAATCATTGATCTAGAAGAATCTTCTATAATAAATGGAATCATATGCCCTATTAATGTGCTGCTTGATAGCATATTAACAAACTGGGCATGCCCCAGCCTCCCTGTTTCTGAGATCTATATAAAATTCTTTTATTTACTCTCAGTTTATGTGCACAAAAGCAGACGCTTGTTTGCTTGCTTTCTCTCTTTCTCCTTCCTTCCTTCCTTCCTTCCTTCCTTCCTTCCTTCCTTCCTTCCTTCCTTCCTTCCTTCCTTCCTTCCTTCCTTCCTTCCTTCCTCTGAGCCCTATATTTTTTACTTTGAACTGTGGTTATGCACTCTTGACTTGATATGATATTGATATAACATTAAAGATATATCTATATATAATATTAATAAAGAGCATAATTAGCTGATTATAAAATTGCTTTCTTTCCTTTAACCACAAAAAAAGAAAAGAAATAGAACCACAAAAAAGAAATTACCTTGTAGGAAGTAGTTCTGCTGCAGCAAAGACATGTTCTGCATCTCTGCAAACTTCACCTGTGTGTGTGGGAGTTTTCCTTGGAGCAAGACATTAAAAAAAAGGTGTGATCTGATGCCATAATTCCTTTGGGATTTCAAAGCAGTGGAAACCAATTGGTAATCTATCAGCCCCCAGTTTAAGATAAAAGCAGTTTAGATATGCCAGGAAGATTTTGCTTTTATTTATTTACTTATTTTTTTCCCTTATTTAAAATACTAACATTTAAAACACGTTTGAATCGAAACAATCTACATAAAAATGTGAACTCCTTATGAAAGGACTGCATAGGAATAAGGAATATACAAGTCTGGATCAACACATTTTTTATCAAATGGGAATGAAGCATTAATGCCATATGGAATTTAAAGTATGTTTGAATGAGTCAGGGTCTCATCTACTTGGATTGATCATTCTTAAATCCTATTTTGAATATCAGTTTCTCTATGTAAGTGCTGAGAGAGAGAGAGAGAGAGAGAGAGAGAGAGATACTGTATGTATTTATGTATATATGTATGTATGCATGTATGCATGTATAGAGAGAGAGGGAGGGAGGGAGGGAGGGAGAGAGAGAATTGTATATATACATACTGCATATATGTACAATATATTTGTAATGGTTTTTATCTTCCTTTTAACACACACACACACACACACACACATATAAAAAGAAAGACAAAAACGAATACAAATATAAAGTAAGAAAAAGAAAGAAATAAAAGAGAAAGAGGAAACTAAAATTGCAAGAAGAGGAAAAAGTAAAAGAAAAAAAGAAAAGAAAGAAAAAATTATACAAAGTGGCTTCATCTTCTTTACAACAGTTATAAGAACAATTATAAATTTATCTCTATCTATGTGTACAACATAACTCTCTTCTTTCTATCATCTATCCTATCTGATCATCAAAACCATAAATCATAAGTTGATTTTTTTTAATGCAAAAAGTCCATAAGGGATTTTCAGACAGCAATAAATGTAGATATTGCCTTTTCTGTGATCAATGAAGTCAGTTTAACCATCTCGTAAGTGCAACATACTTGCTGATGGAGTTATTGGGCACCATGGTTTGATCAGAGTGTTAAACCTTGTACAAATGAAGGTTGTGCCAATTGGGGTGCACAAGTTCCTTTCCTTTCTTTCCTTTCACTTTTCCCACTTTTACAGTCTTTTCCAGAGAGCTAGACTCTGCATAACATGTCCAATGTATTTGAACCTGATGATTTGTGCCTTGAGTGAGAAACCTGGGTTGACATGTTTAATGATGCATTAATTCATTTTCTTAGCTGCCCATGATATTTTTTTTCCAACCCCACATTTTAAAAGCATCAATATACTTTCTGTCCTGTTTCTTCAAAGTCCATTTCTAATTTTGTAGTCATAGAAAATCTATATACTGCTAAAAATCTAATGTCTGTCTGTCTGTAATCTTCAATTGGGTGAAACGGTGCATTACAGGGCAACAATTTTTTTAACCCAGGTACCTAAAATGTGCTAACTTACAGAATGTGTCCAAAATCCACGACCTATTAGTCCCATGGGATTGAAAATTAGCAAAGTTGTGGCTGGTTCAGCACCACCATGCTTCAGTGCTGCTACACTACTATGGTCAGCTGAGGTCATGTGATAACCATGGGCATATCCTCAATATCTTTCCCACCTCCCTCTGGCCATTGCCCCCAATCAGCTGGTGGCAAGGCCAAAGGGCAAGAGGCAATTGGCTGCTTTGGATCTGAGACTGAAATTTGAAATCTCTTAATGGCAATGGGCAGAGAGGGAAGGAAGAGAGAGCCAGAGATGCCTGCTGGTGAGGTAGGACTGGAGGGAGGCACTGGCAGTCAATGGGTGAGTCCTCTTCCTCCCTGGAGGGAGGTGGTCCTTGGGGACATGCCGGAATGGGGAGCAGGGGTACAGTTTTCCTCATGATCTACAGCTCCCTCGGTTCCCCCTCCCCCCAGCAAAATGGCAGGCAGTTCCATGGGTCGGCCAAGGAGGAGGAAGAAGAGGAGGAGGTAGCTTTGCTGGGGGTCTGCTGAGGGTTGTGAAGGAAAGGGAAATGGCACCAATCTATATTATGTGCCAAAAGAAGAATGTTCCCTGCTAACCTTCCATAAATGAATGGGGAAGGTGGCAGGAAGTGTGAACTCTTCTGAAGTGATGACAGTACCACATACCTCAGGGATTGAAATTTGGCAAAGTTGTAGCCGGGGCCCATTACTCCCATGGGATTGAAATTTGATGAAGTCATTTCCAACACTTCCTGCTAGTTTCCCACAAGGAAACTCAATGGGGAAGCCAGAAGGAAGCCAGCAGAAGTCACTCCTGCTCCCACTGCTTTTTTGCCTGCCCGTGGTCTTTCTCTTTCTCTGTTTAGGTAAGGAAATATCTCTGAAATGATGATCCAGTGGGTCACAGGTTGTCTAGTTAAAATGTAAACTTTATGCAGAGAGAAACTCAAGTTTTGGGTTTGCTACAAATCCATGTATTAAATTGCCATCCAAGAATTGATTCCAATTTGAATTAAATTCTGAGTCAGATTTTCTTTTGAGATTCTAGACATCAAAGCATACTCCCACAGCTTGGTTAACCATACTTCTATATGAAACATCTTTTCCAATAAAGGAATATATAGCTTCATAAATTAATTAATTAATAAAATAAAGGAATATATAGCTTCATAAAATTTAATTTAAAAAATCTCAGGTTGAAGTGAGACTTCAGCTTTTAAGATTTGTTTAGTTGTAGTATAAATAATTTTCCTAAAAATTTGAGCTTTACCATATTGCTACCACATATAATAGAATCATCTGATCACTGCATTTCCACCAATTTTAAGAAAATGAACTATTTATTTTAGCAATCAGGACGCAGTTAATATATAAACTATAAAACATCATATGCCAATTTTCTCTAAGTATAATATTTGATGTAAATTTAATATTCTTCTACAACTGAAATTCCCATTGTTGCATATCTAACACCGCATCCAAATTCTGCATCAAACTGATCATACAGTCTGTGACTTGTTCAGTTTCTGAATTATATTTCACTAGCAATTTATAAATAAAGTTCAGCAGATGCTCTGAGTTATATATTAGAAGACTTTCAAATTCAGTCAAACATCTAAGTGTCCTCCTTGTTTCTGAAATTCTTTTTTTTTTTTAATGTAAAACAATATTTTGAAATGATCTCATTATAAAGGTTAGTTACATTTTCAAGGTGAAGCCAGGCAGAGCTGATTGCAGGTAGATGAAGGTTGCTTTATTCCTCTGTGATGACAGATCAGATAATGTTGTAATTAGTAGCACTCCCAATACATTATATCTTGTAGTTTTATATTCTTGACAGTGCAGTGACAATTGAATTGGTGTATACGAAGTTCATTCATGACAACATTTAGAATGTAATGATACTACTGTTACGTATCATATCAACAGGAGTACAAGAGTAAGAATACACCATACTCTTCTGTTCTGTACACATCTTTCATGACAGAACTAAAAATAAGTAATCTGGTGAGCACTAATGTAACGAACTGCCACCTGTTGATCTCAAATCCAGTAACTTTCCTTGCAACCAATATTGATTCAAAAGAAAGTTCATTTATTAAGAATAAGTGTACATATCCAAAGCATTGCTGAGACTGAGCAAAAGCGCGCCAAAAACTGCTTTTCTTACTTCCCCCCCCCCTTACATTGCCCTTCTTACTTTTCCCCCCCTTACATCGCCCTTAGTTCTTGGTCTTCTGATTCCCTCGCTGGCATGGCTTTGAACATTCCAGAGCCTGTGATAAGGAGCCATCTGCTTCAAACGGTTTCTCCTTCCTACTCCCCCTCCCCTTTTACAATGGCAGAACCGCAGCATGTAAAAAAGCCATTTTTTAAACTAGCCATATAATAATCTATTATAAAATCTTGCGAGGATTCTGACAACTAAAATATTAGGAATAAATCTATGGTAAAAATCTGCAAAGTTCATGATATATTACATATCTCAGATACTGCAAGGGAGGCTCCAATGCATACTTTATTTGGGAGAAGGTGAGTAAATTTCCTTGGACTTCCACAATAATGGGAAACCCAGTGTTGGGTAGCAGAAGGCCCATCTGTCCTGGTGTCTGACTTTGATTTCAATTCATTTGCTAGGCTAGCAGGTTCATGGTCAGGGCTAGTTGTTCCATCTAGATAGCTATTTGCTTCTGTTACTGGAGCAAGGTATTGGCTACCTGGTTTCTGGCCAACATAGTTGCAGCAGGTATGTTGGCACTGAGGAAGATTGGATGAGGAAGTATAATGGGGTTCCAGATTTTTCACCTCACATGAACAGGTTAAAAGTAGTTTACAGATAGTCCTCAAGTTACAGCCATTCATTTAGCAACCATTAAAAGTTATGATGTCACTGAATGAATGGCAGTTACAACCAGTCCTCAAAGTTCCAGCCATTGCAGCACCCCTGGAGTCACATGATCGAAATTTGGGCACTTGGCAACTGGCCTGCATTTATGAGTGGTTACAGCATCCCACAGTCATGTTCTTTTGCCCTACATGAACTGCCTCCACTTCAACTCCCCCCACCAGCCTATCTCCCCCCCAACTCTGCCGTTTTGGCCATCCTGCACTCCATCACTTATCTCCACCACCGCCACTGCTCCCAGCTGACCTTCAACATCTCCTTCCTCCCACTACTGGCCAGGGATCCAGGTGCTGGGCAAAGGCACAGCTCTGGGACACATGCAGCAAGCATGGCAATGGAGCCTCATCTGCCAAAGGGAGCTTGCTGGGTCCAGCCCAGAAGAAGGCAGCAAAACAAAGTCAGCAGAGGAGGCAGGGTGGTGGTGCAAGTTGAGAAGCTCTATCTTCCGCCACTGGTGCAAGGAGCAATAGCCCACAGACTGTGGAGAGGACAGCAGAACAGGATGGTAAGGCACAATGTGCCTTAGTAAGGGGCTGCAATTTTCTAGAAACATAGAAGCCATAAAGATTGCAGCTTTTATTTTCTCCCCTTCTCTCCATGCTGTTTATTACTGTCTGTCACTGCTACCAAGGGAAGGGGGGAAATAAAAGCAAAAGTAATTCTAAGCTGGAGGAGTTTGGGAGCTCTCTAATTCAGCATGCTAAACTCCTCTTCTACCAGAATCAGTGGCAAATGAATTAAAGAATTAAAAGAATTTTGTCACTAATTATAGTAGAAGAGGAGTTTGCCAAAGCACTTGGCTTTTTATTTCTTTTCACCTCAAAAGCAACCTTATGATTTTGGTTGGTAGTATAGAAAACAAATGTTATTGCAGACAAGATATAGACTAAAAGGAACTAGTATTTTTTTACATTTACTCAAGCACCCTCAAGTTTTCAAAGGAGTCGACATAATAATCAATTTCTCTGGGTGAAAGCTGTCAGACAAATCAGTATTTGAAAAGGTTGAGAAGTATACAGTTAATAATTTCCTTATAGATCTCCATATCACCACTCCAATCACTCTAGTTTGCTTCAAAAAATAAAAATAAATCATATAGAACATTCTAACCTTTTTTTAAAAATTCTAAAAATAACAAAACAGATATCTAAAACCTCAAAAATCTATAACCACAATAACGTTGCCAGCTGAAATGAACTAATTGAAATTAACAGGCTCCATCAATTTAATGATCCATGAACAAAGTAAGCAACCATCCAGCTTATAAAGTTTCAACAATATAAGATTGGAACTTTTCATACCTTTGCACCTTCCATGTCCTTTTGCCCTTATCCCTTGTCAGATCCTTCATATGTGCAAAAAATATACCTTTATTGCATTTGTAGTTTATACTTTGAATTTGTCCAAAAAGCACATATAAATGACCAGTTAATCTTCTGTGAGCAGGTCTATCAATGTAAACCAAATTATATGGATTAGGATTAGAAGTGCTATCAAGATAGCAGTAGCATATACTGTATACGTAATACATTCCCAAATGGTCCTCGATGACAGCCATGTGGAGGTATAAAAGTAATGGATTTTCTAAACAGAACATGTCATTCCCGTATTGTGATATTAAATGATAGATCCCAACTTCCCAGATAAATGTGCAGGTCACATTATAGTATAGAATATACTGGATGTTCCATTTATTTGATCTTGCAGCTCATTTTTATATGAATATACATGTTTAGAAATTAGATTTTGGGGAAATTCAGGTTTCCCTTATGCTTATATGTGGGTGGCATTTTTCATGGTATTTTGGTTAAAAATTTGAGGATCAGCTTATGATGGGCTTATACGTGAGTATATATGGCAATCTTCTATTCCTCAGCACTGTGACCCCTCTCATCTTTTAAGCAGGTTGTACTGATATTAAAATATTTTTCTCCATATTAATGCTGAGAATTTGTCTTGAATTATTAAAAGTTTGTTCTAACACACACTTTTTCTGTTGTTATTCCTTTCTCTATTCCAGCCTATGTTGTTGGCATCTTATGAAAATTGTACTTTTTTTTTTTTTTTTTTAATCCACAAACCAGAAGGAGCACCCTGGCCTTGGAAAAGTACATTTAGGCAGATGAAACAAACTTAGGACAACAAGTTAGGACATTGAGATTTACTCAGGCATTGAAATGTATACAAGTTTGATGGCAACATTTTTAGCAGTTTTCTTGGTAGCAACAAAGGAGTGATTTCCTATTGCCTTCTTCTGGATTTTTTTTTTTTAACTTTCTTATGTACCCTATGAGCCTTGCTTTTTCTATTTTCACACCCAAGTACTAACCAGTTCTGATAATGCTTAGGTTTTTTCTTTAAATGCAGACAGACAGACAGACACACAGACATATACATATACATATACAGCATAAGCACAACCAACTAATACTTTCCTTATATTCAGCCTGCATTATTGTCATATTCTAACAAATACCCAGCCATTCCTCATTCACAACCTAGTAGAGGAACATTTCATTTAAAAATTATGATTAAGGCGATGGACCATTTTTTGAGGTCAAGTTGGGATGTGCGTTACATTGCTCCTTTCTGGTGATAGTACTTTTATTATCTAACTACAAGAGAATTGGTTTGATTTTCAGTTTATATAAGTCAACCCCCCCCCCCCAAATTGTTACCAGATGAAGAGCAAAAGAAGGATCTTCCTTCATAACTAACTTCCTCTTCCTTATTTTCTGAGCCTCATGTCATCCCAGTGCACTTGCTTTCTTAATTTTTCCAGAGAAGAAATGTTGCATAAATGCCATAAATGATAGGAAGAAGGAGCAGAAGCAGGAGCTTGAATAAGTGAAAGTGTATGAAGTTGTGAAAAGCAAAACGTTAGTCTTTAATTTAATGAAGATTTCTCATAAACACAATCCCAGCAACCTATTAGATCATTATTAATAAAACTAACTTAATCTGGCATCTGTATTAAATATTCAGTTGTATCAAAGAGGAAGATTTTGAATACCAGAACATGTTTCAGAACTAGTGGATTTATTTATCACTACAAGAGCACAGGCTTAATATCAAATAATTTTATACCATATGAGAAATCAAGGATTTGTAGCCCATTAGTTTCTTGATAGCTTCTTTCACTTCTCGGGTTTTCAGGCTGTAGATAAGGGGGTTCAACATGGGAGTTGAAATGTTGTACTGAACTGAGAACAATTCATCAATGATGACTGAGGAGGCTGAGCTGGGTCTCAGGTATCTGAAAAAGCCAGTGCTATAATACAAAATCACAATCATAAGATGGGAACTGCAAGTAGAGAAGGTTTTCCTTTTGGCTTCTGTTGAATTCAATTTCAGGATAGTGGAAATGATGTAGGTATAAGACACTAGAATAACAATTATTGAATAAGCACTAACTGAACAACAAGCAATCAAGTATGTAATCTGATTCAGAAATGTTTCTGTGCAGGATAAGGCAAGTAGAGATGGAAGTTCACAGCTGAAATGCCTGATAATATTTGGTCCACAGAAAGCTAGCTTCAAAACAGGGAATGTATTTATCAGAGCATAAAAGAAACCCATTGTCCATGCACCACCCACCAACCATCTACAAAACGCTTTGTTCATAATCTGTACATAATGCAATGGCTTGCAAATAGCAGCATACCGGTCATAAGCCATTGCTGCAAGTAGGAAAACTTCAGTGCATGCTGTCAGAAGAATGAAAAACATCTGAGTGATACAGCTTTTATATGAAATTGTTTGGCTGATAGTCCAATTCATTAGCACCTTAGGTACAGTGATGGAAGAAAAGCAGATATCAAGAAAAGACAGGTGACTTAGAAAGAAGTGCATAGGGCTGTGGAGGTGATTTACATTGATTGCCACCATAATCATCATATTTCCAACCAAAGTGATTACATAGATCAAAGCAAATATGAAGAAGAGGAAAATCTGAACTGATGAGTTGCCTGGAAATCCCAAGAGAATGAAAGAAGTCACTCTGGTCTGATTTTCCATTTCTTTTCCCCCGGTAGTAATATAAGCTATAATTAAAGAAAACAATCAAAATTACTAGGTAAAGCAATATGAACTTTTTTAAAAAAAAATACATAAAGTAAAAAGAGAAAGAGCTACCTTTTAATAGCAGTTAATTTTGGTCTTGTCATCCAACATGCTCCTGTAATTACTATCTGTATTTCATGGCCTGTCAGATAATTTTGAAACATTTGTCTAACAGTGATAAAATATAAACTTACTACACTTTAAATATCTGCTAGTATATTTAAAGGTATACTATAAAGTATAGTATTTAAATATTGAAGAAGTATAGACTATGTTTGGGCCTATACTGATATTATTAATGGGGTAGTGCTGTCCATATTTATTCTAACATTACTTCCTCTGTGTTTAATTGACCTTACTCTTTGACAATTCTGCCAACAAATGCAATCTAGAGGTGGAGGTTTCTTTTTCTACTACTGCCCACCCAATATCTTTTTTTTTTTTTTTGTCTCAGTCTTCCTATGAAGACAAAAAAATGGGGGAAAAAAAATCTATCACTTGCAGGGGAAGACGGGGCTATGGATATAAAACAGAAATTAGATTACTGCAGAAGCTCCAAAACAGACTCCAGATAAATAACAGGCAGAACATCTCCCTACTAGACAACCTGAATTCAAGCCTGTTCCAGAGTTTAATTTTCCATCCTTCTCTTCGCCTTTTTGAGTCAGCAAAACATTGCCATTCTATTCTTGGCCTTGAGAATGCAATCTGCACAATGTTCCTATAATGCTTCTGTCTACCCTGAAAGCCACTGCTTCCTGCCTATCACTTTCAGCACCTACCATGCAAGATTTATTCGATTTGTTTAATACACATTAGAAAAGATTTTTCTAAGATAGATATTAGACATATGGATGCTAGGGCTCCAGAACTTTGTATTGGACCTTTAAATGGTGCTTTGGAATATACAGGGGCATGAATATGGCACCTGTCTGTCAGCTGCATGAACCTGGGAAAAGGCACAGCTACTTGAAGGTAGTGCAGGTAGGTGCTATGTTCATACTCCTACATGCTCCAAAGCACCTTTTTGCAATCAAATCTAAAGGTCTGCACACTCATAATAGATACAAATATTGGTATAGGACTTGTATTGAATTAGGATTTTTTTTTTTCAGATAGGTTTATCTTCTTTAACATTTAATTGCAAATGCAAACCATGTCAAGCTTTATTTTAGTGAGATGCAATATGCAAATGTTTTAAATTATATAAATAAATAAAGACCTTGAAATGGGAGGTAATTGGAGTATGCAAATCAGTTCTGATCCATGTCAAATCATCTAATCATGATTGATCCAATTTGAAAGTTAACTCAGTTAAGAGACTCCATCAATCTACCTTTGCATTTAATCTCTGAATCAAATATCAGACATCTGTAATAGGCAAATCCCTTGTAAACTGGGACATACTACAGTTACTACAATTCCTCAGTACTGATTGGAAAAAAAAATGATTTACTGAGATCGTTAAAGGTGAAAATATGGAAGAATACAACCTCTAACAGCCATCAATTTTTAATTTGTCTAGCTAAATAGGGGAAAAAATGTTCAGCAAACTTTGTAAGAGTTGCATGAAAATAATTTCTCAAGTTATAGAAATGATGTGGATTTTTTCATTTCTTAGTTTGGCTCACATTGTAGGAGGAAAGCAGTTTTAGTTTATGGTACCAAAAGATCTAACAAATGTTATTTAAAGGCATAAGCTTTCTGAAGCTTATGTGAAAGTTTACAGGTAGTCCTCAATTACCGAACACTCATTCAATGACAGTTTGAAGTTATGACAGCAGTGAACAAGGAGCCTTACATCCAGTCCTCATAGTTGCAACCATCACAGTGTCCCACAGTCACATGATCGCCATTTGTGACCTTCACTGCTGGTTTCTGACAAGCAAAGTCAATAAGGAAGTGATATTCCGCTGAATGACTGTTCAGGATTCACTTAACAATGGCAACCAGAACTGCCGCAACAGCCATCATAAGTTGGCACAGTCACATGATGTTGCACTTTCCAACCATGTCCTTAACAATGGAGTTGCCAATCCTACTTACTGTCATTAAGCAATTACTAGATAGATAGATAGATAGATAGATAGATAGATAGATAGATAGATAGAAAGGGACATGGTGTCACAGGGCTTAATGATGCTGGAGTTTGCCGGTCAGAAATGATCGGCACTCCAGCGGTTCGGGCCCGGCTCCACGGGATGGGATGAGCTCCCATCACTTGCCCCAGCTTCTGCTCACCCAGCAGCTCGAAAGCAATTCCATCTGTGAGTAGATAAATGGGGACTCCCATCTAGATGGGAGGAAACGGCGGTGCTGCGCGGGGGAGCAAAATACCGGTGCTGGACCGAACTTCGAATGCAACCAGCACGAGCAATGATCGATGCAAGCGGCGCGAAAGAACTATGGAGGAGGAAAAGCCTGGATGACCAGCTAGCGACCACTGCTGGTCACATAGTGTAATATATAGCATTGTAGATTTGTAATTGTAAGAATTGTTAGTCACTGTTAGGATTATATACTTTGTGAGCCACCCAGAGATCCCCACTGGGGGAAGATGGGCGGAGAATAAATTGAATGTATATAAATATATCTTTTCACGAAGTGTGTTACTTAGAAAATGTGCTACCAGAGTCCTCCAGATTTTTTGCTAGTTAGGCTAAGAAATATTATTTTTGCAATTTCCCTCCATCACAGTGCTTAAAAAACTTATACTGCATTTTATTTGAAGCAAAACGGTAATAAAATAGTTGGTTTGAGGAAAATAATGTTTAATTCTTTTCTTATATATTTTCAAGAGATAATTATAATGCTTCAATAATACTTGTATGTGGTGATGGGACCACATGGAGATGCATCATCGCCTATATTTTTCTTACTTGTTCTCTCACTTGTTCATAATATGCCAATATTACAGTGTAGGAGAAAAATATTGCACAGAAATATATTATTCATGACATGGGATAGTTTCTGAGAAGAAAAAAAAAACCCCTCAAATCAGAGTTTCCATGATTTACTCACCTTGAGACTACAGTTTATTCCAATGATGTCTGCAACAATTCAACATTCTTCAGGGAAAAAAAAATAATAATGAAACTATTTCCATGAAAAAAAGGGGGGGAAAGCAACTAATCTGTTTTCAGTTCATTCATACTAAAGGAAAAAATGAAAGGACATTAAATTTTCTCCTTTAAAGTTTAAATAATATGCTATTTGCTTCAAGGGAATAATAGGTATCCCTTGAATCTGGTGCTGAGAAGGTTCTAGTCCCAATTTTTGTAAGGACTATGGTGTTCTTATAAAAAAAAAATATGAAAATATTCTGGGGGACAGGGTGAGAGAGTGATGTAAAATTATCCCTTTTCCTTCTGGAATTCATCCCAGGACATTTTTGTTAAGTCAGTGTAAAATCTGTTGAGGATTTACACTGGTGCATTGCTTTTCCCAGAGGAAAATATGTTCAACATTGATAGATACAGAGGAAAAAGATGGAAGAAGAAAACATACTCATGGCTAAGAAAATTTTTATTGCTCATGATAACCAGCATGATGATTATATTCCCTATGAGTGTTACTGAATAACTAAATATAAAATGAAGAAAAAGGCAAATTTTGTCTGGATCATGGTATGAAAATGCAAATAAAATGAGTGTATAACTTAGGGGCTATAATTTTCTATTTCATTTTGGAAAACTTGGAAGCTAAAGGAGATTAGAAATGTACTTAAGGCAAAAGTAGTTCTTGTGTTGGAAGTCTGCAAAGGGTAGGCTGTTAAAAAACTATGCTAGCATTCACTGGTGAAAAAAAGCATAGAAATAAAAATAATATTAATCAAAATTGAATATTCAAAATGTCAATTACAATTAAAATTGATACCAAAGTGTCATCTCTTGAAACACATGGCTCATTCTTTTCTCTGTTTTCTTGCAAACAGCAATAGATACTACCTAGCAAGAGTACACAGGCATTGCCAAGCATGATCAAGTTCAAAAATAAATGCCAGGGGTAAATTTAGTATTTTCTCATTATATAAGATATTTACATTGTAGGCTTTAGGTAGGTGCACAAGGTATAGATTTCAGTATTAACCAAAGCAATTGTAGAAATGTAAAGAAAAAAGCTAAAGTGTGAACGAATGGGTAATATTGATTCCCCAAACAATAATGGGACAAGTTAGATAAGGGGAAAGAGTAGTTGTTCAATGGGGCAGATTTCTGAGCACTATCTCTTTGCACAATAGTCCCTACAACTCAATTTCTCAACAATAGAAATTGTCCAGAATGTATAAAGGCACTTCAGATTTATGCTGAAAATGTGAACCAGAAGGGACATTTTATCTTGCTTGGTGGACGTGTAAAAAAGCTAGAAAATTTTGGATTCAGATACGTATACTGATTCAGAGGATTTTAAAGATTAATATAAAATTGAGAGCAGAGGTTTTTCTTTTGGGGTTGATGGACAAACAGTTGGAAAAAAGTCATGGAACATTGTTTTGTACATGACAACTGCAGCAGTATTATTGTATGCATAAAGATGGAAAGATTCAGCATTTCCTACAATGAAGGAATGGTTGATCAGGATGACGGAACTTGCTGAAATGGCTAACTTGACTTCTTTGAGTAGAGAAAAGACAATATCTATGTTTATTGCTGACTGGAAACTCCCTATGGACTTTTTTCGTGAAACAGAAAAAAAAAAACTTACAATTTTTGGTTTTGATGATTCGACAGGATAGATTATAGAAAGAAGATAGTCATGATGTAACTTTGGAGAAAGAGGTAAATTTATAATTGTACTTTTAACTGTTGTAAAGAAGATCAGAAGTATTTTTTTTCTTTCTTTTCTATTTTTCTTTTATTTTTTTGTTTCTTGCACTTTTAGTTTTCCCTTTGATTTATTTCATTTTTTCTTCTTTACTTTATATTAGTTTGTATTAGTTTTTATCTTTGTTTTTAAAATTTCAATAAAATTATATAAAAAGAATAGTCTCCGTAACTCCATTATACTGTTTGAAAATCAAACTTAAAGTATATATTTATATATTGTGAAAATGGATAAACCCAAATGTTCTAGACATCCACAGTTGAAAACTGCCAAAGATAATAGTACAAAGAGATTACAAAGTTTTTGGGGAAAAAATCTTCCTCTCTTGGTCTTTGTTAGGTCCTTATCCCCAGCTGAATGGCAATGGTCTAAAAGAGAAGATGGTTTAGGTATTGTTTTCCTTCTTTTCTCATGTTAGTTGATTGATTATGGGCCATCAAGTCATTTTTGACTCCTAGCGACTACATAGACAGACAGACAGACAGACAGACAGACAGACAGACAGATAGATAGATAGATAGATAGATAGATAGATAGATCTTGTGATGAAGTGAATGATAAAAATCCCTTTTGTCCTTATCTTTCAAGGCTCCTAGGTCTGGATGTCACCCTAATCTCTAAGCATGATTCACCCTACATAATATATTCTTTCTGCATATGTTTTCTTGACTCAAAACCTTTCTGTCCAATACTTTTATTGCTGTTATTGACCAGGGTTGAGTACTTTCCCACCACACAGCAATTAGAATAAAACAGCAACAGCAACAACAAAATAAAACAAAAATATTTAAAGAAATCTGAAGGATACAGAATTAATGTAGTTGCTTTAGAGAAACTAAAGCTATTAAGCAAGTACTAATTATTAAAATACAGAGGTGAAAAGAGATTTACTCTTAGGTACAATCTAATTGTGATTAAGAATTGATGCCAACTTGATGGCACATAATCAATCAATCAATTCAATTCAGTAGTTATTAAAATGTTAAAGCTATAAAAATCTAGATAAGGATGAATAAATGTCAAGTTGTTTGCTGTCACTAACAATCTTACTTAACATTGAACAAAATATAAAACATCTATTTTAAAATTCTGCTGTCAGTGTCCATAAGGTTTTAAACAGGGAAGACTATATTATCCTATAGTGAACAGTGGTGGCAATGTGGTTTCAGAATCCTGGAGGTATCAGCTGAGGGGGAGGAGTAGAATTGGTACCTGTTTTGCTGTGGTTGGTAGTTAAAAGAGTTGGAATTAAATCTTTACACCAATTTAAATAAAAAGAGCAGTGAAAAAGGACATGTGCTATTGATTTACACCTTGAAACTGTTGGGGCTGTGAAATGTCAGTACAAAAACCAGGAGGAGGAGAGAGGATTCATTCCTACCTCATGGAGAGCCATGAGGAGAAGAGAAAGAAAATGAGGGAAACAGGAAAAAGGCAGGATCCAAGCCCCTCCCACACAAAGCAGCAAAGCTAGGCCGCAGCGGAGCCGCCCCTCCCTTTGTACTCATGTTGACAGGCTTGGTTGAAACCCCATATTTTCCAACAGAAACTACGCAGGCATAACATTGTGAACAGATGTTAAATTATCAGGAAAGAAGCATATAAAATGCTATAATAGTCTTTATTATTAAGCACATGATTTTATTGTATCTCTAGTACATTAATTTCCCTGCAAGCTGATTTAACTACCTGAGACCTATCCTTCTGTTACAGTTTCAACAGCTGAGAACAAGTCTCAAACACTATTCAATAGCTAACAACAACATATTTCATTTCTTTTAAACTTGCAACTAAATTCTTATACAGTACATAAAAATGTATCAATATAAAGTATATTATAAAAAAAATACACACAGATTGCCTTGTTAGGTAATGGTATGCATATTTAAAGAAAAGACACATCAAACAGTATTTAAATTTCAAAGTGATGTAGCTGTATGTCTGTGTATAAAAGTACAGCAACCTTATACTTTTTGGTGGGGATCTCTGGCGTTATACTAGCAGGGACAAATGAAGGCAATAGATATACTCACACTGTAAGTATGACTCTTCTCCTATTTTTGCTTACTGGGGACTTTGGAGAGATAAGGAAACCACTTTTTACCTTTTCCTCCTAGGTTGGCACTATGGTCATACGGCTATAGTGTTCAGAGTAAAGCACTATGGATGATTTTTCATGGATTAGAAATGGGGTTATATTTTCTGAACAGTTTCACCCAAGCAGATTTGATCTCGTTGTTCTTGAGGCTGTATATGATGGGGTTCAACATGGGTGTTAAGATGCTATACTGAATAGAGATCACTTTGTCCAAATCAATGAGTGATTCTGAACTTGGCTTCAGATAGCGAACAAAACCTGTAACGTAAAATAAGCCCACCACAATGAGATGGGAGCTACAAGTGGAAAACGTTTTTCGCCTGCCTTCTGCTGAACTGATTTTCAAGATGGCTGAAATGATGTAAATGTAAGAGACCAGGGTGAAAAGAAATGAGCTCAAGCCAAATATGAAGACAGAGATAAGAAGAACAATGTAGTTGACGAGGTTCTGCTTACAAGACAAGGCCAAAAGTGAAGGAAGCTCACAGCTATAATGTCTGATGGTATTATCACTACAAAAATGCAGATTTAACAAAGGCAGTGCATTCCCCATACCATACAAAAAACCCATTGCCCAGGATGCACCCACTAACTGTCTACAAGTTTCTTTTGTCAAGTATCTGCTGTAATGCAGTGGGTCACATATAGCAACATATCGGTCATATGCCATTGCTGAGAGGATGAACACTTCTGCACAAACAGTTTGGAAAAGGAAGAAATTCTGTGCAATGCATCCTTCCCAAGAAATTGTTTTCTTCTTTGTTATGAGGTTTCCTAACAATTTTGGAACAGTAACTGATGAATAGCAGATATCGACAAAAGCTAAGTGTCTGAGAAGAAAGAACATAGGGGTCTGAAGGCTAAACTCAATCCTGGTCACCAGCATAATCACCACATTGCTTAATAATGTTACTAAAAAGATGATTAGAAACAAGACAAAAAGAAAATCTTCTAGATGAGGATCCTTTGAGAGTCCCAGGAGTATAAACTCTGTTATTACAGTTTGATTTTCCATCTCAGATTATTCAAGAAAAATAAGATCTGTCCAAAAGGAAAACAGATAGAAATAGTTTAATATGTGATGCATATTAAATCAGTGCAGATTGATTGCAATCATTGCAAACAAAAAAACAAACAATAGTAAGTATCACTTTCTTTAAGGTATAAAATAATATTCCAGGGCACTGTAAAGAATAGGTTACAAATGAGTTGGTTTGTTTTAGCAAAAACAAAACAGAAAGAAACCACTTAATGTTAGCAGAGGGATAGTTTATTGGTTTCTTTTTTATGTATGTGTTTTAACTATATTTTCACTGTTTTTAATTAGCTTGTTAGTATGTTTTAATTAATACAAAAAGTAGAGTTAAAATTCGTTAAGGAATTCATACATTCTGGGGAAACTACATTTTAGAAACATCCCAAATTATTCATGGATAATGTTCTGTGTAATATGTTCTACTTGGACTGCCTTAAAATCACTCAAAAACTGCAAATAGTTCAGAATGCAGGATGAGAATATGAGTTTAGTAACACCTAGCTACGGGAACACCTTATACCTGTGCCACAGGCTTTGCAGTGGCTACCAATAAACTTCCAGGTCCCATTTATAGTGCTAGTTTTAACTTAAAAAACTTCTCTTGCTTGGCATCAGATTACCTTCAGTACCACGTCACCCAGAAGAATCAGCCCATCCTTCACAATCTTTCTGGAAGAAGCAATTGGTGGTTTTCAGTAGTGAGGGAGGCCTTAGGCCAGGAGATACTGCTTGTTGGTGTCAGGACTGACCCTTTGCAACAAGCTCCTGGTTGAAATCAGATTGGGTCCCTCTCTAACTGCCTTGTTTCATAGACAGTTGGGAGACTGAGAATATTTATTGTTATTTTACTTTTGTTTTTTCTACTATATTTTATTTTTAAATCTTTATTTTTTACTGTGAACCTTTTAATTGTGTATGTCCATAACTGTGAACCACTGGGACACCTTAAGTGGATTACAGCAGGAATAGATGTAAATAAAAGAATTAAATTAGTACAATTGCAAATTCTGACCTTTCTGTGAGGAAGAATTCCAGTTCTAGAAGGATTGTACAACTCCAGGATAAGTTTACTTCTAATTTATTGCACTGTTGATGCTGCCATGGAAACACTTACTGAAGGTTATATTCCAAAATGATTTTTGATGTTTGTCCAGTCATGCAGAATGTCAGTGCCATGTTATTCACCAGGCATAGGTGCATCCCCAATGTTTATGATATCATAATTAACATTAATTTCCGTTTGCAGAAATGTGTCTTCTTATTATAAGGAAATATTTGCTCTTGCTGTTTTCTTCCAAGCTACAGAAAATACTTTGAAATATAGTTAGCATTTGTGCGGACTGCTTCATGATTTGGAAAGAAACATTAAAATAGTTTTAATATAATCCACATTCTTTAAAGCAAGGAACCTTTGTGCATCTTTAGGTTATTGAAGAATTTTGCCTTAGGTAAAAGTGACCTTTAATACTTCTATCTAAGCAAATCTTCTCAAAAATAGAGTGGAAACTGATAGAGCATTGAGAAGACTACAGAAATACATTTTAGCGCCTTTTAAAGAGTAGTTATATCTATACCTATATTACATCTATATCTACATCTACATATATCTACATATAGATCTTATATTCTCACTTACCCCTTCCATGCCTATGGAAGACAAATGAAGGAAAAAACCCTGAATATTAATAATAGGTAGAAGCAGAACAGCCAGTCCTTTTAAAAGACAAGTAGTATAATTTACAACAATTTCAGAAAAACTGAAACAGTAAACTCTAGAACACAGAATAAAATAATATGAACAACCACTTAACTGAGGTTTGACTGGAAAAGTATTTCAAGGAGAACATTAATTTCACAATCATTTTCCTAATGGATTCTAGGGAAACAATATTCCTATTAAAATGTGAAAACGTAATAGAATGAAACTCACTCATATAGCAATCTTGTTAAATTTTGTTACAAAGTTTAAAAGGTACAAATGCATCTTTTAAATTATGCAGTCTTCATGAGAACACAGGATTTTTTTTTTTCCTTGAGCAAGGTGAGAGGTGAGATTACTTATACTAAGAGTCTTGTACTTATATTTCTTCTATTTAATTTCCTTTGGGAATCCAAGCCAATTGAGAATTTATTCTCCACAAAGTAACCTAAACACTTGATAAGAATTATGAATTAATTTTAGATTAAATTGCCATAAATTAACCTGCATTTTTTTAACATGCTTCATTAAATATATTTATCTAAGCACTTAAAAAAAATCAATGAATTTGTAAGAACTTTTTTTTTTTTTAAGAAAGTAGAAAATAATTTGATGAAATGAAGGTGATTGGAATGATAGAACAGGACTCACATAGATAATGCCATATTTATATTTTGTATTTTAGATTTATATATTGTATATGTTTAATGTTACATGGTGAAGGGGAAGGGGGTTGGTTCATTGCTTGTTTATTATGCTCTATGCCACCAGAGTCACATTGTTTGAGATGGGCAGCCATATAAAGCGAAGGAAGGAAGGAAGGAAGGAAGGAAGGAAGGAAGGAAGGAAGGAAGGAAGGAAGGAGGGAGGGAAGGAAGGAAGAGTAGTGCACTTTGGCTATTTAATAGTGCTGGGAAACAATTTAGATCTAATTGCATTTCTTATGAATGTGTGACTGCCCTCTGTAGCTGCCCAAGATCCCAGGAAAAGACATGACAGCATGAATATATTACAGACAGGTACTACATTTAGTCTCCTGATGTTCCAAAGTGCTTTCAGAATAAGCATGCCATAATCAAAAATTACCCAGCCCTATTATATAGGACTGGTACATAGAAGAAGAAAGACTTTGTTCATCTGCCTTCCAGTCAATTCTTCAGATTTTTCAGTGTATCTCTTGATCAACTGAATTCTAAAATGATCATACCCCCACTCCTTTTTTTTTTTTTTAATTCAATGACTCTGCCAAGACCTAGATGTGGAGAGTGTGACATTCTTGGTGCTGTTAGATCTCTTAGAAGCTTTTGATACCTAGTTTATAGGTATCATCCAGGACCAAGCTGGAGATGAGGAGGTGTCATGATCTAATTCATAGAACCAGTAAGAATTGGTTGGGATAAAACACACTAAAGCTTAATTCCAGGTAGATGTAGTGTTGTTCATCCAAAAACCATCTACACATCCTCTTTGAGTGTGCCAGGAAGGAATGCATTGTGTTCCTTCTGGGACTTTAGGGAGATGGGAACCTGGAAGCAGGTCTTCTTGGTGATGACTTATTTCCTTTGGAATGAGGTCCCCTAAAAAACTGGATAGCTCCTACACTGTTAATTTTCTTAAAATCTGTAAACACCTTTTGTTCCTGAGGTCATCCGGAGCATGAGATCTAACTAATGCCCCAATGATTTTAACCCTGTTTATCTTAATTTTAATTCTAATTTTACCTATTTCCTTTATATTTTATTGCTGATGGCATATTATTGATATCATATTTTAAGCTATTGTTAGGTTATATCATTTGTTAGCAACCCCCTCCCCCTGACCCACATATCTTATTTCAATCTGAAAGCAAAACTAAAATAATTATATTAAATTTATCATTGCTAAATATAACCACATCTTATAGTATACAGTATATTCCCTAGGGATTTAAATCCCTGTAATTCTGTGCAACTGTAAGATGCAAAATACATTTGGGACTGAATTCCTCAAAGACTCATTATAAATCAGAGGTAACAATTTAGATCTTAATTTGCAAAATTTTCTGATCAATCCTTTACATACGGTTAAACTTCAGTAGATTTAACAAATGACTATTAGAATAATCCTATAAAACTCTGGGTGCTACTGGGATTGGACAGAATGGTAAATATCTCTTCCTTTCTCTCCCCCTCATTCTGTATAACAAATTTATCAGGCTGAGTGTCTTAAAGAACTGGAGTTCAGTATTGTAGCTGTCTTTTCAGACATAGCTTGATTTCTTTTCCTTCATCACTCAGGCTGCTCTCTTATACATGCTTGCCGAGAGATAGATTTTGGGGTACTCAGATTACTTCTCACTAAGTGTTCCTAAAACAATTGCCCATATATGTGGTGGTGGTGGTGGTAATGATGAAGGTTTATAATAAGATACCGTTTGAAAAGGTGAGATCATTTCATGGAGAACGGTTTCATCAAAGAGAATGCATGTCCTCATGTTTTTAGTATGCAATAAGCACATGCTTATTTGTATGCTAAATCAGTTCAAATGTGTGCACATAGATGCTAGAATGAGGGAATTTCATAAAGATGTAGAATGCAAGGAACAAATTCATGCACTGATTGACTACTTTCAGATGAAAATAAATAAATAAACAAACAAATTCAATCACATATTCCAAAGTTCCAAAGTTTTATTGTAATACAGACAAAAAAAAAAAGAGGAAACAGCAGCAGCAACATTTGCATTACAAAAAAGAATAATGTTACAAAAGAGAACAACTTGCATATTGCAGCCACCCACTAGACCTTCTCCTCATACACAGAAAATTGTTTTTTTGCCAAAAAATGGGAATGACAGAGCACAGTTTTCAAGTCAAGGTGGTGAAAATACTTAGCCAGAAAACTATCAGTAGAAAAGAAGAACAAATCTAGGGCATTTTACTAGTAAAATTAGTAAAACCATCATAGGTACAACCTTCCATCAAGTTTCCAATGTTAAGAAAGAAACAATATTCCTTAATTTCTTGACATCTTTAGGGAGAGGAAGTCTTCTCTGAATATCACACCTTATGGAAAAGCAACAAGAAAGTGATGTTATTTTTATGTTCTTAAGACACTTTAAATTTACTTTTGTACTAGTGCAGTTGCATTCTTTTTCTTAAGAGTGGGGAAGAAGGGCTTTGCTATAGTGTTTTCTAATCATGAAGGTAACCTTCTCTTTCCATCATAATTATTCCTGTTCTTATTGTGCTTTGTGCCCCCTTAGCTCTATGGTACAATGGAAAATGAAAACCAAACTATTGTTGCAGAATTTGTCTTTCTTCATTTCACTTGCCTGCCAAACCTTGAAGCATTGCTGTTTGTGCTTTTCCTCATCACCTATTTCCTATCTCTCATGGGAAACCTGCTGATCATTATTATTGTGGTCATGGATTCACATCTACAAACAGCCATGTATTTCTTTATCTGCAATCTGTCAATGGCTGAAGTCTGGTACACCACTGTCACAGTGCCTAAGATGCTGGAAAATCTGCTGTCAGAGAAGGGGACTATTTCCATTCCAGGTTGTATCACCCAATACTACTTTTTCTTTGCCTTTGCTGCCACTGAATTGTTTCTACTCACTGTCATGGCATACGACAGATACCTTGCAATCTGCAATCCATTACGTTACTCCACCATCATGAACTCTAAGACTTGTAGAAATATGGCTATGTTGTGTTGGTTTGTGGGTTTCATGTGTCCTACTTTTCCATCAGTTATGTTAGCTCAAATATCCTTTTGCAGTCCCAATAGAATCAACCATTTCTTCTGTGATGCTGGGCAGATATTTCGCCTAGCATGTACTGACACATCTACCATCCAAACAGTGGGATATGGCTTTAGTTCAGTCATTGTCATGGCTGCTCTTTTATTCATTCTCATTTCCTATGGGCAAATTATAATTACAATCCTGAAAATGTCTTCTGCTGCTGCCCGCAGGAAGATGTTCTCTACCTGTGGCTCTCACCTGTCAGTGGTCACCATCTATTTTGGGACTCTGATTTTCATGTATGTCCGACCAGCAGTGAAATACAAATCAAATGCAAACAAAGTAGTGGCTGTCTTTTACTCAGTGATAACTCCTCTCTTGAATCCTATGATATACACTCTTAGAAATAAGGATATAAAAGAAGCTTTGAAGAAAACTTTCATTAAAAATAGAGTTTAAAGCTCCATTTAAAAAGTGGCGACATTCAGCTGTGTTGGGAGGATTCCAGGGTTACTTTGCCATAACTGAAATCATACTGAAAACAATCATCGGATGGTTTCATAAGTACACAAATGGTGGGATCACCATATCTTCCTTCAATGATCTGCAAATCGGTCATAGCTATGACCTGTATAGTACTGAAGCAATCAGGTTGGCTTTATCAATATTAATCCTGTTACCACTGCAGGCATAGAACTATTGACCCCACTCATAGCCTGCATATTGAAGAAAAGACTGCATGCTTAATTTTTAGTATTTTCTTTATTATACAGTATTTTTAAAGAAAAGACCTAAGTAGAAATTCAAGTAATATAATATGTGTAAATTAAACAGGAAGGAAGAATTGGGGTGGGGGGAACAGTAAAAATGACTAGAAAATATGCAGTCAGACAGACTAAACAACTTTAGGATTAAGGTCAATTTGTTAGTCCTCTTCTTTGGGGTGTTTTTTGGGGGGGAGATGGGGTTAAATAAGAGTTAATTCTAGCACTGATGATAAAAATCTACTGACAATCTTCTGCTGCACATTTTCAAGGCAATCACATGCCTGGGATGGAACTATCTGAGATTAGATTAGTGGGCTCATTGAAATAATATGTTTCATATTAAAAAAAAAAAAAAAAGTTAAGGGAAAATACTACCAAAAAAAACAAAAATTGCAATTGTATTTTCTCCTCCTGCTCTCTACATATAATATTTCAACCTTTATTTGTATATGGAGTCCAAAACTAACACCCAGACAACCCAAGTAATAATGATTATAATAGTAAATAAAACAAAGGAAACACAAAATAATGTACAAAGAGGAAGCAATATAACAAAGAAAGATTGGAAAGGACTGTCTAGTACAGTTGAAATCACCCCCTGTGGTAATCTAAAGAAAACTCTAAACCCCAAACTTTCTCATGGCAATAGTGAATAAAGAGAACTTGACAACATTCCTGGAAACCTTCAATGGAAAAGTAGGATGTGAACAATTTCAATTTCAGGCCAACCAGTGCAGACGGTAAGAAGCAGATGCATAAGGGCTAGAAAACAATTGTCATAAAGGGAGTACATTGACGTTAAATGCAAGCAACTGACTTGATAGTGAAGTCTGAGCAAATATAGAAGTGCTCTGAACAGGGGATATTGTGAAACCTTTCCTATGTCAGAATAGATAAGGAACTTTCACCTACAAAATATGCTTAGCTTCTCTCCCCTAAGAATAGAAGAGATAGATGAACAAGGCAAAGGTTACTTTAAAAAGGTGAGGGTCAACCCTTTAGAATTGGGTTAGATGATCCTCAAAGTGCAAGGCTCCTAGAGTGACTTTCTCTTTGTTCAGAAGCCATCTGGTTCTTTTCCTGCTCTGTTCTGGATGGAAAGAAGCAAGTCCATGACCTGGGGTCCCTCTATTTTCATGGCTACTGCAGCATAGGCCCCTTCCTAAATTGTTGTTGTTGTTGTTGTTTTGGTTAGCATGTTAGTACATTATTTAATTTGTATACATCATATGAACCAAATTATTAAAACTAAAATCGTAGAACATTTGAATTTTTAATCACAATAATTAGAAACTCAAAGTTACTAGGAAATAATAACTTGTTATGGAACAGGTACACATCTTGCTCTTATGGAAACAAAATTTGTTATGAGAGTTTCAATGCTTACTTACTCATTTACTATGGAAATGGTGGTTAATTCAATTTAGTAGATTCATCCCATTTTTACTCTCCTGTTTTTCTTGAAATTCATCGGCTATGTTTGACATGGAGGTAGAAAATAAATCTCTATCTTGCTCCACCAATGATGAATCTGGACTAAATTCCTCTAAAATTAACAGCTCTGAGTTTTTCCTCCCCCCCACCCCCAGTGCTCCATCTGCTTTCTTAAAAAAAAAAAAAATCATTTATCAATTCTGTCATTTTCTTCTCTATTTTCTGTTTCCTGTTTTCTGATCTTTCTATCTAGATTTTTTTTATTTTATTTTTTTTGCATCTGGGAGATGTAATATAACCTCCCATCAGATGTGGCACATTTGTGCAATGCACAACATGAACAATTGTATGCTGCAGCATGGGGTACATAGTTAGGTGGAGGACCATGGCAGAGGATCTTTGCCCATTTATTGTTGTTGCACCAGTGGTGAACTTTCCTGAAGAAAGAGGCCTGGCAAAGAGTGATTCGCAGCATTGTCACCACTCATATAGATTATTGCAATGGACTCTAAATGGGGACCCCTTTGAAGATGATTTAAAAGCTGGAATTGGTGCATGAGAATTACCTCTCATGTATAATGGCTGCATTGCTGTTGTAACCCCTGCCTTTTTTCTCAATAGGCTTCCAGGTAAAATTCAAAATGTTGGTTGTGAACTATAAAGCCCTACAGTATTTGGAACTATATAATCCAACCCAGCTTCCTCTCCCCATTTCTCTTTTACAAATTAACTAGTTAGACTGATCTGTTGAGAAGTAAAGTACCAGTAGAAGTTTCAGCCAAGGGCTATCTTCTTTTCTCCAGTGTTCAGTTCTCTTGGGGAAATGATGTTGGCAGACAGTTACTTTGGGTCAGTGCTTCGACTGGCACAGAATACTAAGCAAAACATTAAAAAAAGGCAAGACAAGATAAGGCAGTTGGCATAAGTACATGCCATCTCCTACTAAATCTAAGTTCTAGCTTGGCAGGTTCAGATGATACGTCTCAGTGGGTTTCATCACTTTACTAGGAAGTCCTTTCTACTAAAGAATGGAAGAAGAACAGCCTTATGGAAAATTAGGTCATACATCTAGAAAGAATAAAGATCAATTGTCTATTAATAACAGTGGGACAAGGGCTACAAAGCTGACAGCAGTTTTGCAACATTGGGAAAGGTTGTTGAGAGGGTGCTGGGCCTGCTGCTCAGAAGGGCTTTGGAGGAAGCTGATTA
The DNA here is from genome assembly GCA_030867105.1 of Liasis olivaceus. NCBI lineage: Eukaryota > Metazoa > Chordata > Lepidosauria > Squamata > Pythonidae > Liasis > Liasis olivaceus. Next base: position 87,936,759 of record CM061351.1, read on the forward strand.
TCTAGACCCATTTCAGTCAGTTTGCAGGCCAGGATATAGTACTGAGACAGCATGGATTATAGTAGTGTATGGCCTATGGTGGGTTTGGGATGGGGGTAGTGTATCCATCCTGGTCCTCCTTGATCTCTCAGCAAGTTTCCATATCATTCATCATAGTAGCTTTCTGAACTAGTTGAATGGGAGTTATGGTTCTTCAGTGGTTTCCTTCTTCCTCTGAGGTCAGTTCCAGTCAGTGTTGTGTATGTGTGTATGCCTGTGTGGGGGGTGTCTGAAGGAGGTGTGCTTTCTCTACTATAGCACCCATCCTGTGGAACAGCCTACCCCAACAGACACGGACAACCCCCACTCAATTAGCCTTTCAGAAATCTGTGAAGACCTGACCCTTCCTCAAAGCATTGGGGCCAGGGTGGGATAGAACTCTGGTGTGGGTGTAGTTTAGATTTATATGTGGATAATGTAATGTTACGGTCCTCCATCCAGTTTCTCCTGAAATGGATTTGTATAATTTGGTTATCTTTATTTCTGTACACCACCCAGAGTTTCTTGGGAAAATGACAGCTATGTACATTTTTTAAATAATTAAACTAAAATAAATAAATAAAAATTGCAAGACAAGCTACAGCCATTTTGTGCTTGAATTGTTATGTCACTTGCAGGCCCAAAAGGAACAAAGATGACGGAGCAACATTGTGACAGTGTTTTCATCATTCTGACAGAAATTGTAAATGGATGCTGCTCTCTGTTAATTTTATTTGACTTAACTGCCTAAATCTAAGCTAGATTTTGTTTCTGGTTTCCCAATGAAATGCTCATCAAGAAACTATAGGAGTGGTCCCATTTTAAAACACTGTGGTTCATTCATTTGAGTGAAGGGACCTCATCTTAGGCTACCTCCGGCACGTGATTTCAGAGTACGATTATAACCTCTAAATGAATCAGATACAAAGTAATAGTAAGATTACTTCATATGAGTGTGTCTAAGGACATTTAAAAATCAGGAAGCTGGTATTTTAGATTCATTATGCAAAAAATAGATTAGGTCCTGCCCTGGATTTTCTCCAAAATTGCTGATCAATAGAAATTAATATGATTCATGGCAAGGAATAGGTGCTTAGGAAGTAGATGGAGATTCTTTGTGATATGGGTGGTCTTTCTTTCTTTCTTTCTTTCTTTCTTTCTTTCTTTCTTTCTTTCTTTCTTTCTTTCTTTCTTTCTTTCTTTCTTTCTTTCTTTCTTCATTTCCTTTTCCCTTTTTTTAATGAAGAATTTAGTTTCTTATCAGGTATTTCTTTCTTTTTCTTCCCTTCTTTTAATTATGAAGAGTTAATTCATTGTTCAAACAAGCAGTGGATAAATAAGTATAACTATAAGCTTCTGATAATTATTGGCAAGGAGTTTTACACATGGGAGCATTTTCCCTTCAGAGATTTTTAGGTTGCAGCATTGATACTGTCATTATATAGAATGGATTCTAATATGCCAACAGTAAATTCTGCCAACATGTTCTTTTGGAAAAGAACACAGGCTTGATTTAGTTCACCAAAAAGAAATACAAATAAATGGGCTTGGAATTGGGGGTATTGCTCTGTCCACACTTTAATGCTTATTTTGAAAGGTACGTGGAATCCTTCTCCATTTCTTGCAACTATATCAAGTGATTTCCTCTACCTTGACATTTCTTCATCATTATGCATGTGTACCTTGAACAGTGACCAATTCGTAACCTAATTGCATTTTCTACTTTATTCATGGCTACAACTGACTAATAGGAAAATGCTAATATTTCAGACAATCTCTGCTTCTCCAGTGTTCATGGGATGCCAATGTATGCCAGTTTTAAAATGTTCTATTTTCACATAACAACTTTTTCATATTGACTCATTGGATGAATCTGGTATAGACTCACAAAACTTTGCAGAGATTTCTAGTGTGTGTTCTAAGTCACCTCACTCATTACACTTTGGACTCTGAGCAGTCACAGCTAAAATAACACTCAGGTTATTTAGGCATTGTAATTCCCCTTTTAATCTTAGGAATCCCACTGAGTTTGAAGAAAAATCCAGCTTTTTCAGAGCAATACAGCTCGATTACGGTCCCAGTAACAGCATACACTGGACAGATCCTTTGTTTTCTTGTTTGATTTAAAGCTTACTGTTAATATGTTGTCTAAGTTCTGTCAGTGTTAACTTTGTATCTTAAGGCTTCGGCCTATAAGTCAAAATTATCTGTTATTTGATATCTTTTTTTTTTGCCTTTGTAAAATGGAGCCAAACTGTGCATGCATGAACTTAATTGAACAGAATTGAGAGTTGAAAACAAAGAGTTTAACATCATCCAAGCTCAGCTGTACTTCTCCCTATATCTCTACTTGCACATGTATTCTTGTTTTACAGATGAGTAAGCAGAAATGGAGAACCAGACTGATTCATTAGTCTTTCTTTTGCTTGGACTTTCCAGTGATCCTCAACTGCAGATCTGGCTCTTTCTGATCTTCTCAATTGTTTTTCTAATTACACTGTCAGGAAACATCACAATAATTTTGATTATAAGAATGGACCCCTCTCTCTCTGCACCCATGTATTATTTTCTGTCTCATTTGTCCTTTGTTGATATCTGTTACTCTACAGATGTTGTTCCTAAGATGTTAATGAATTTTCTGATGAAGGAAAAGACAATTTCCTTCTCTGACTGTGTTATACAAATGTTTTTCAGTCTTCTACTAAGTGTTACAGAAGTTTTTCTACTTTCAGCAATGGCTTATGATAGATACACTGCAGTGTGTCACCCACTTCATTACATAATGATCATGAATAAAGCAATATGCAGTTACCTGGTTTTGGGAGCATGGCTAATGGGCTTGTTGTTTGCAACCATAAACACAGTGCCCGCATTTGGCTTACAGTTTTGTGGCCTTCATGAAATTAATCACTTCAGCTGTGAACTTCCACCATTACTGAAAGTGTCTTGTTCTGACACTTTTCTTAATAATTGGATTCTTTTATCTTCTGTATTGGTTTTTGGACTTGGTTCCTTCTTACCAACATTGGTCTCATACATTCATATCATCACCAGCATCATGAAGATCCATTCTGCAGAGGGCAGAAGCAAAACTTTCTCTACTTGTAGCTCTCATCTCATTGTGGTGGGTTTGCTATATACAACAGGAATGTCTCAGTACATGAAACCCAGCAGTATTTCTTCCATTATACTGGATGAGCTTTTCTCTATTCAGTACAGCATTTTGACCCCCATGCTGAACCCAATTATCTATAGTCTGAAAAATAAGGAAGTGAAGAAGGCACTTAGAAAAATATTTACAAAATGGTAAATGCTAGAATTTTTTTCTTTCTTTTTGTCATGCCAGTGTTGCTTTATTTTCTGGAACTTTTAATTGAGTTAAACTTAGAGTTATTGAAAGTCAAGTTTTGAGTAGGCTCATCATTTCAAAAAGGAATTGAGTTGCTCACAACAAACATAAGCACTTTTATTCTACTTTAGTAAGTTGGGGCTAACACATTAAACATATTAATTTCATTTGAAGACTTTCATGAACAGTGTGAACTCAGTATGTGTGTAGATTTATGTGTATGTCCATTTGAGTCTCTCTGTGTGCATGGCCATCTATGAAGGATGGTCTGATGCCCTCCAATGCATGCTCTTTATCTCTTCATTAACATTGAAAAGGCTCGATTTATATCAAGGATAATTTAGGACTTGCTCCTATAGCGACTTCTTATCTCTATTTTATGAGCCTGCCTGAATCTTTTGAGTAGGTTTCTTCTCCAACATGTATTTAAGCTGGTAAAGTCTAGGGGGTTCCAAACTCAGAATCTGATCCAGTTTCCACAGTCATAGTTCTCCCTTTTTGGGACAATTCCAGCCATTTCCTCTTTTTCCTTTTGAAGCATGTTCTGGGAGATATTTCTTTTTCACAAAGTTTTTTTTATCAGTGATCAGATTTTTTAATCCATTGAGATTTTATTTTTAAAGGTTGATGATGAAATGGATAAATAAACATATTAATTATCCCTAAAAGAATGGCTGTATATTTGCTGAAACATTTTCATCAAAATTCACTAGATTCAACAAATTATGGAATACGAATATTTCCATGTGGGTATATTAATACTTTCAAAAGAACCATTGTATCCATTGTCCCAGCCATTTTATTTCACCTACCCCAGTAAGCATTGCCAATTCCTTGACATCTTCCCACCCACTCCTTATTTCTTAATTAACTGCTTATTTTGATCCATAGTTATGCCATTGCTGTGTCATTTATCAGGCTTACGTTTGATAAGCAGGATCATTGTTATATATCGTTGTTGAGCAGAAAACTCTTTCAAATATTCAAACTCAAAAGATAACATCTAGTAGATTTTCCCAATGTTTTAAAAATATTTTAACTTATGGAATCCAAAACAGGGCATGTTGTTTTATTTTTTATCCTGAAGTCCAAAAATTAGGCGGTATGATATTTTTAAGATTGCCCAAGAACTGTGCTGCCTCTTTGCTCTGGAAATGCTATTTGAATATAAACGATTCTCAATTTTTTAAGTTATAAAGTATGTAATGCTCAGCATGGTTACCCATTCCCCTAGCCTATGGCTGTCAGATGAAACATATAGAAAGAAGGGCTTGCTTTCAGTTCTGATTGTTCTCTTTGTGGACTCAAACAGTGTAAAATGAAATGTCATCTTTGGTTTCACGCTGAGGAGAAACCTCAGGAAATCAGAATATTTTGTTCTAAGCTTACTATTTCACTTACTTACAATACAATTCATCTACCATCTAAAACCTACTGGACTGTAGGTGGCTTACACAATTTGTACAATAAAACCTAAAAATCGGTAACATTTTTAAATTATAATGATAGTTAGAACCATACAATTGAATTCATTTTAAAAAAAGTTCTTTATAGAATTAGAAATTTCTACAACAATCTTTATAATGTACAAACAGTTGAACAGCACTTAGAGCAAAAAGTTGCATGGCTTCTTTGGTGTCAGGCAATTCAATATTATAAAATAAACAAATGATGGAAAATACAAAATAGACATCTTATCTATTTTTGAAACATCAATGTTAAACTTTTTTTTTCACAGAAGGTAAGGTTATAATTTCAAAAATTTGTTAGATATGATTTGAAATTGATTGTGGTGAGTCAACCACAGTGTTAAAAGAAGTGCAAGACTCAGTGGAACATTTAGACGGTATTTGGCACCATCAAGGATTTTTATCACCACATGCTATATATTATGCAGCGGCAAGGCAAGTACAGTATAAATATCTAGAGTACGGTTTTTAAGGGGAAAAAGAATTGATTAGAGAATTAAAATCCAAAGCACACAGACAGAATGTAAGTATCTATAAATATTGTACGTTAATCGGAATATGACAAAAAGGAAGTTAGAAACTAATATTTATCTCTAATGCTTTAGTAGTTTGTTTCTTTGTTTGCTTTGTATTCTGAAACAACAAATAGTGGGGATTTTGGCATTTAACTCAGGGATTTAAATACTGGCTCATATTGGTAAAATAATTTAATGTACTCTTTTATTATTAATTTCTAACTAACAGTATACTGAGCATTAAGTGTAAAATCTTGGTGATTCCTTTGTCCACTTATAGATATTATTTCTCTCCCAATTATTTTTATCTTTCCTCCTTTTGCTTGCTCTTTTTTTTTAATGACATATATATATATATATATATATATATATATATATATATATATACATACATACATACATACATACATACATACATACATACAGGTGAAACTCGAAAAATTAGAATATCGTGCAAATGTTCATTTATGTCAGTATGGCAACTCAAAAGGTGAAACCAATATATGAGATAGACCCATTACATGCAAAGCGAGATATGTCAAGCCTTACTTTGGTATAATTGTGATAATTATGGCGTACAGCTTATGAAAACCCCAAATTCACAATCTCAGAAAATTAGAATAGTGTGAAAAGGTTCAATATTCTAGGCTCAAAGTGTCCCCCTCTAATCAGCTAATGAATCCATAACACCTGCAAAGGGTTCCTGAGCCTTTAAATGGTATGCTAAAAGTGAACAATCCCAACTAATCCCAAGAGCCCAGTTAACAAGGTCTCACAACCAGTGACTGTGGTACAGTGCCCCTGAAGGCTGCAAGTGATTCCTGGATGACAATTATCACAACTCCATCCCTGCCCTGGATCTTGGCTGATGACCCACCCAAAACTCCGCTGGCATATCTCTGAAAGGGCCACCACCCCCCTTCCGCTTTTAGATCCAGCCAGGTCTCAGTGATATATACCAGGTTGGCCCTCACATCTACAATTAAATCTCAGATGAGGGAGGCGTTATTACAAAGTGACCTTGCATTTAGAAGCAGCAGCCAAAAGCCAGGGCCTCTGAAGGTCTGCTGACTGTGTACAGGGGTTGAGACCAAGAAGCTGGAATGAAAAACTGGTATAAGACATCAGTCCCGCATTCCCCAAGAACGGCCTGCTCCCTTTCTCCCACCATATCTCCCCATGCCCATCACCACCATAATACTTTGGCCTGCCCCATCCCCACAAAGGCAGCACCATCCCCAAATCCAGGCCCTCCAATTCCCGATAGTAGGGACCTCCCACTGTCCTCAACTCCATCCATCCCAAGGAGGGGAATCCAGGCACCCTGAGGCACCTTAGTTTCACTAGCTCTCAGTGCCATCAGGGTACTCAGCGACCACCTCCCCACTCTCCCCACACACACGGATGCCTCGTCTGCCACTCTCACCCAACTGGTCAAGGACTCAATTTCCATTCACCCCAACCCCACCAATCCCCTCCTCTGGCTCTCACCCAGAGAGAAGAATCAGTCTTCAGTGGGAAACCCACATTCCACAATCATAGGCACCTAACTGGTAGAGGGAATCCAGGATGAAGTAATTCACAACCTCCTCCTCCTCCTCCTCCTCCTCCTCCTCCTCCTCCTCCTCCTCCTCCTCCGCCTCCTCCTTCTTGCCGGACAGAATGGAAGTCAAATGGCCTCTATAGGGAGAAAGAGTCCACAGTAGCCTGCCAATCTAACATTATTCCCCCCTCCTACCTAGCCACTACCAACACCTCAACACCTTGATTACTGCAATGCACTTTACATGGGGCTGCCCTTGAAGAACACTTGGAAGTTACAATTTGTGCAGAATGCAGCAGTGCGCACAATATTGGGTATTCATAGGTTTGCCCACATTACACCTCTGTTGCATAAGCTGGACTGGTTCCCAGTTTCCTTCCGGGTGTAATTCAAGGTGCTGGTTATCATCTGTAAAGTTCTACATGGCACGAGACCTGGTAATTTGTGGGACCGCTTCTCCCTAAAAATATCTTCCCATCTTACTAGATAGGGTAGGCACACTCCAGATCCCTTCCCTGAAATCATGCCACCTAGTGGGACCTAGGAAGCATGTGTTTTCTCTGATTGCCCCTACATTGTGTAACACCCTTCCCTTGGCAATTCAGCAGGCCCCCATAGCTTTTTGGGAAGCCATCAAAACCTGGCTTTTTACCAAGGTGCTGGGATAGAATAGAACGGAAGGGAACAGAACAGAACAGAACAGAACAGAACAGAACAGAACAGAACAGAACAGAATAAGGGTAATTAGAGCTTGCTGTGAGGTATCCTAAGGGGAAAATTAGAGTGCAAGGTTTTAAATTTTTGTTTGTTTCATTGGGTTATTGTCTTATGTTTGTTATATAGTTAATGTTTCACTGTTGTTGTGAGCTACCCAGAGTTTTTTAAGATGGGAAGCCATCTAAACCTTTTAAACACACACACACACACAATAGGGCTTTCAAGCAGTTCTTCAGTGTCTCAGTATGTACAGCCTCTATGTTAAGCAGAAGAAAAGCCCTTCTGATTGCCATGTTAGACTATTCAGCATACTTTTTTTTTTTCCTGAACTAACTCATGTGGATCCTACTAAAGTCCAACTTGTCTTAGAGCCTGTTTTGTCTTGTAACATTAAAACAAAAATAAATAAAATAAACACATTTTAGATGTAATTATGGCAACTGAGAAGGTGAAAATAAATACATAAATAAAAATCTTGCTGTTTGGAGGATATGATTTCCCAGATGGTTTTAACTGCATGAATTCCAGAAGGAATGAAGGATCAGTTCACTTCTCTTTTTATTATCTTGTTCCAAAGTAGAATCATGCAGTCTTAACAAGAAGGTTGCAAAGACTAAAGTAAGATGCAAAGCATTTGTAAGCTTCAAGGTAACTGCTTCCTTCAAGGTAACTGCCTATTTAAAATTTCTCTTTCTTTTTTTTCAGGAAAGAAAGCAATTCTTTCTATATGAAGAAGGTAGTTCTCTATCTGAATTTTCTAGTCTTTTTATGTTTAGCCAAAATACTTTCCCACAGAATTGATGATAGGAGTGATTGGGAAAGGGATGGAAAGCCTTTCTTAAAATAACTTTTCAATCAAATTTAAGCAGAGTACCAGTACTTGAACTGGGTTATTGTGACTATTATAAATAGACCATTACTGGCACAGACACTGGTTTAAGGGTTCAGTAGCCTTGTTCTGTTCATTATTAACAATCAGGTTTCCTTCTCCTTCTCCTTCTCCTTTTTCTTGACTTCCATGTCAGGTACATATTAAAAAGAATTCAGAATAAAAATATAGGACTGAACTTTGGGTATGTGCTGAAAATGTTTTAATCATATCAAAGTTGCTTTTGTGAAGGACGTTCATTAAGATTTTTTTAAAAAATGAATAATATGCCAAATTTTCTTTCTCCAATTTGTCACATTATCTAGATGCCACTATCTAGACTAACTTGGCTACTTTCAAAAAGCAATCAACATCACATATCACATCTAATTAATATCACATATCACATCTAACTAGCACTTAGGAGGTGGACAAAACAAAAACAACTTAAAAAACCCAATAGCTTGAAAGTTGGAAGAAAAAGAACAAAGCATCCTGGAAGAAGAAAGTAACAGATCACGTTAATGTTACTGCTAAAGGGGGAGGGGGGAGATGGATGTGTCTATATAATCACATCCAGCATGATGTGCACGACAGTTTTTGAGGAGGGCGGAGGTGGACAATAAAAATGGGGAAAATGCATTTGGAATACAGAAGGAACAAATCAGTAGATTTCTGTATAGAAGAGGACAAGTGTGGCCAAACTCAACAGATTGGATTGCACAACTATTTAATACCATGTGCTTCAACTTCCTGAAATCTCTCCATTTTGACTTTCTGAAGAGACAGATGTCTGAGATAACATCTATCAACATTTTCTTTAGGAACAGTTTCTCCTGACATGATGTATGACTTTAACTCACTTCACAAATGCATAGAGGTGTGAGAAAAATATATCTTTGGGTGAACCTTTGGGTGAAAGAAGCACATTTTTAGAGGCCTCAGCTGAATAGGATTGCCTTAATAAAATTGAAACATAAAGGAATGTGCAGCACCCTTGAAACTGGTATGAATTAGGCTGATTGTAAACCCCTTATCACAAACATCCCCCATAGCAACGTAAGGGATGATGTCTTCTTCCTGGCAGTTGGCACCTTGAACAATTTGCTTCTTCCCCTCTGACACTATTGCTTTCCTTATACATAGCAGTTGTTCCATCCTTGTAGATAACAGTCAAGAACAGGGACAGAAAGTAACTTGAGAAATATTGCTCATTTAGGTATGCCTACATCATCATATGAATATGTATACGTATGCGTTCTTTTCCCTTCCCCTTTCTTGTAGAGCTGTATAAATATCAGGGCATCCATTTTGCCTACTGGGGAGTATCTCCCACTAACCTTTAGTGGGGTCCCCCTCCACTACATACTGCCTAATAAACACTGCAGTGAAGCCTTGATTATTTGGCTTTATGTCCTGCATTTTGTTTCCACAGAGGGGAATGTAAATGGTATTCACAGCAAATACCAGTCACTATATTTAATGCATTGAAACATGAGAACACTCAACAAAGCACATAGTTAAAATGAATCAGGCCATACTTAAATTTTCCATTTTGGGAAAATTATGAAAAAAGAAAACACAGTATTATTCATTATAATACAAATCTCAATATTGATGTAGAGTAAAATGTGATCCAAAAATTAATATGTGTTTAATTGAAGTCTGTTTTTATCTTTGTATACTCTATCGTTAACCATGATTTATTTTTTGACAGATCCTATGTTTCCTGAATTTTCTGAGCTGGAAAATCAAACTGCAGTAACAGAGTTTATTCTGTTGGGACTCTCCAATGATCCAAACATACAAGATTTTCTTTTTCTTTTGTTTATGATAATTTTTTTAGTCACTATCCTGGGAAACATAACTGTTATATTGGTGATCAGGTCTGATCTCCACCTTCAGACCCCCATGTTCTTCTTTCTCAGCCATTTAGCTTTTGTTGACATCTGCTATTCCTCAGTCACTGTCCCCAAGATGCTGGCAAACTTTGCAACAAAGCAGAAAACCATTTCCTGGGAAGGATGCATTGCACAGATCTTCTTTTTTCTCCAAACGTGTTGTGCAGAAGTGTTCATCCTCTCAGCAATGGGTTATGATCGATATGTGGCTATATGTGATCCACTCCATTACAGCAGGTACTTAACAAAAGAGATATGCAATAAAATGGTGGGTGGAGCTTGGCTTCTGGGTTTCTTTCATGGTATGGTGAATGCACTGCCTTTGCTAAATCTCCATTTTTGCAGCAACAATATCATCAAACACTATGCTTGCAACCTTCCTCCACTCTTGGCCTTGTCTTGTGCAGAGACTCTTATTAACTACATTGTTCTTCTAGTATGTGTCTTGATATTTGGCTTAAGCTCATTTCTTATCACCCTTGTCTCTTACATTTATATCATTTCTGCCATCTTGAAAATTCGTTCAGCAGAAGGCAGGCAGAAAGCTTTTTCCACATGCAGTTCTCATCTCATTGTGGTGGGCTTATTTTACATTTCAGCTTTTGTTTGTTACCTGAAGCCAAGTTCTGAATCACTCATGGATCTGGACAAAGTCATCTCTATTCAGTATAGCATTTTAACTCCTATGTTAAACCCAATCATCTATAGCCTGAAAAACAAAGAGGTCAGATCTGGTGTACAGAAACTATTTGGAAAGAGTAGGCCCATTCTTTACCCATGAAACAATATTCACAGTTTTTGACTCAATATCCTTACAACATCAAGAATGAGATAAAAAATAGTTACTGACATGGCAGTGGTGTGGGCTGCTACTTTTCCCACATCCCCAACACTATGTGTCTTGCTGTAATATGGGCACTGAGGAGGGTCGTAGGAAATGTATTACATATTTCTATCATGCAGCTGTTTTTTCTGCAGATTGTTTTTCAGGTGATATGTAATTAAAAGGTCAAGTACCCTGGCCAACTCTTCTTCTATAAGAATCAGGAACAAAATTATTTTAATTCCTATTCTAGGCATGCTGAATTAGACAGTTTCCCAACTCCTCCCATTTAGAGTAATTTTTCCTTCCAGTTTTGTCATTGGCAGAAAGGGCAGCAGGAAATACTTGTGTGGAGAAGGGGAAAACAAACGAACAAACAAAAATAACTTCTCCATATCCCTTTATCACCACAGTCAACAGCAGAGTTTCTTGGAGATCGCAGCTCTTGGTCCAACTAATTTAAGAATAATAATTTAGACACAATTTCTTAACAGATTTACTAAGGAATAAGTCCACTTAAGGAGAGCCACTTTGGCGTGGTAGTTAAGGTACCAGGCAAGAAACCAGGAGATTCTGAGTTCTAGTCCCAGAAAGCCAGCAGGGTGACCTTCGCCAGTCACTCTCTCTCAGCCCTAGAAAGGGGGCCATGTCAAACCACTTTTGAAATCTTGCCAAGAATACCGCAGGAACTTGTCAGGCAGTCGCCAGGAGTCAACAATGACTCAAAGACACGCACACGGACAAAAAAATCCTCCTAAACATAGGGGGGGGTTTCCCCCTGAAAAAAAACATGATCAGGATTTCAGAATCAACAGACTCAGCACAGCCAAAACCTATTTCACTACCTTTTTAAGAAGTAAATACTTCTGGAGCATTTAAATGTGAGACTTGATTTATTTTCAAATCTGCCGAAGGATATATTTTTGTTTTAACTATCAATACGTCATGGATTTTTCCACTTGCAGTTCCCATCTCATTGTGGTGGGCTTATATTATATTACAGGTTTTGTTTGTTACCTGAAGCCAAGTTCTGAGTCACTCATGGATCTGGACAAAGTCATCTCTATTCAGTATAGCATTTTAACTCCTATGTTAAACCCAATTATATATAGCGTGAAAAACAAAGAGGTCAGATCTGGTGTAGAGAAACTATTTGGAAAGGGTGGGCCCATTCTTTACCCACCAAACAATATTCACAGTTTTTGACTTAATATCCTTACAGCATCAACAATGAGAGACAGAGGGAGAGGGAGAAAAGAGTGAATGACACAGCAGGGGTGTGGGGTTCTACTTCCCCCAAATCCCCGACACTATGTGTCTTGCTCTAAAATCATTTTAAGCAGGTTTTTTTTTTTTTTTTAAAGAATCAGAATGAAAGTATCCACTCAGTTTCCAAAAGTTTGGGATTTCTTTCCTCTCATAGTATCCATCCATCCATCCATTCCCCCCCTTCCATTATACCATCTAATTTAAATCTATTTCCCCCCTCCCCCCAAAATATTTATTTCTAAACATATTTTGATGTAGTTTTATAAGAACCGAGCTGCAAGATTAAAAGAAACAGATGGTACAATGTAATCTACATCATGATATGATCAGCACATTTTTCTGGGAAGTTGGGATCTATCCTTTCTTATCAGAATTTAGAAATAGTACATCCTGTTTGGAAAAGCCATCAATTTTGTATCTCCACATGGTGGTCACAGAGGAATGTCTTCAAAAACATACTGTGTATAATTATCATGTAGCTATTTTTTTTTTCTTCAGTTCCTGCTGCTGTCTTCATAACATTTCTAGTCCTAATCCATATAATTTCATTCAGATGGATAGACCTGCACATAGAGGAATTAAGTGGTGATTACTACATGCTTCTTAGGTGATTTTAAATGTACTGCAATAACTGTAAAGACATAATCTTTGAAAGTTTGTGATCAGTTAAGACCTAGTGAACAACTTTCCACATTTCTTTTCTAGTAATTTCATGAGTATTGCTTCGCTTCCCAAAAGTGTATCCTGAAAGAATTTGCCTTGGAGACTGAATCATGCTTAGAAATTAAGTGTTACTGTATACCCAGACTTGGAAAATTTGGGAAATTGGAACATAAGGAATTCTTATAATGCAACGGGATGTACAGAAAGTATGAAAGCAGAATGTAAAACCTCTCCTTTACACTGATCTTCAATTGGGGATCATGATCTGATCTCAGGATACAATTGGAAGGGCAGAAAGGTGTATATGAAAAGTTGAAAACTTACTTTGTTGAAACTCTGGGCTGGGTGATGGTTGCTTACTTTATTCAATGATAGTTAAACTTTTGGAGGCTTGTTCATTTGGGTTAGCTCAATTCAGGTGACAAAGTTATTTACAACTTTGGTAATGTTAGTTTTATTATTTTTTGAAAGGTGTTAGAATTTTACATATGATTTGTATGTATTTTTGTAAACCATCTAGTGAAATGGGAGTGGGTGATATGTACATTTATAATGAAAGAATAAATAAATGCTTACTGTTAAACAAGTAACCCAAATGTACCCTTAATTATCATCCTTTTCGTATCACTTGTGATAACAATACTGATTCATCCTATCTGTCTCTTGCAGTGAACACAATTAGATATTAGATGCTTTCAACACTTGAGGGTGACAATTAGATATACAGGTGAAACTCGAAAAATTAAAATATCATGCAAATGTTCATTTATGTCAGTATGGCAACTCAAAAGGTGAAACCAATATATGAGATAGACACATTACATGCAAAGCGAGATATGTCAAGCCTTACTTTGGTATAATTGTGATGATTATGGCGTACAGCTTATGAAAACCCCAAATTCACAATCTCAGAAAATTAGAATAGTGTGAAAAAGTTCAATATTCTAGGCTCAAAGTGTCCCACTCTAATCAGCTAACGAATCCATAACACCTGCAAAGGGTTTCTGAGCCTTTAAATGGTCTCTCAGGCTGGTTCAGTAGGAATCACAAGCATGGGAAAGACTGATGACCTGACAGTTGGCAGAAAACCATCATTGACACCCTCCATAAGGAGGGAAAGCCCCAAAAGGTAATTGCAAAAGAAGTTGGATGTTCCCAAAGTGCTATATCAAAGCACATCAATAGAAGGTTATGTGGAAGGGAAAAGTGTGGTAGAAAAAGGTGCAGAAGCAGCAGGGATGACTGCAGCCTGGAGAGGATTGTCAGGAAAAGGCCTTTCCAAAGTGTTGGGGACTTTCACAAGGAGTGGACTGAGGCTGGAGTTAGTGCATCAAGAGCCACCACACACAGACGGATCCTGGACATGGGCTTCAAATGTCGTATTCCTCTTGTCAAGCCGCTCCTGAACAACAAACAACGTCAGAAGCGTCTTACCTCGGCTGCAGAAAAAAAGAACTGGTCTGTTGCCCACTGCCCCAAAGTCCTCTTTTCTGATGAGAGCAACTTTTGCATCTCATTTGGGAACCAAGGACCCAGAGTCTGGAGGAAGAATGGAGAGGCACACAACGCACGATGCTTGAAGTCCAGTGTGAAGTTTCCACAGTCTGTGTTGATCTGGGGAGCCATGTCATCTGCTGGTGTTGGTCCACTGTGCTTCATTAAGTCCAGGGTCAACACAGCCGTCTACCAGGAGATTTTGGAGCACTTCATGCTTCCTTCCACAGACGAGCTTTATGGGGATGCTGACTTCATTTTCCAGCAGGACCTGGCACCTGCCCACACTGCCAAAAGTACCAAAAGCTGGTTCAATGACCATGGGATTACTGTGCTTGATTGGCCAGCAAACTCGCCTGACCTGAACCCCATAGAGAATCTATGGGGCATTGCCAAGAGAAAGATGAGGGACATGAGACCTAACAATGCAGCGGAGCTGAAGGCCGCTATTGAAGCATCCTGGTCTTCCATAACATCTCAGCAGTGCCACAGGCTGATAGCATCCATGCCACGCCGCATTGCGGCAGTCATTGCTGCAAAAGGGGTCCAAACCAAGTACTGAGTACATATGCATGCTTCTACTTTGCAGAGGTCCGATATTGTTCTATTTCCAATCCTTGTGTTATTGATGTCATGTAATGGTGTCCTGTATATGTGTGTGTGTGTGTGTGTGTGTGTGTGTGTGTGGGGCATCAAACAGTTTTTGATGATCATAAGGTTGGAAGGTACCTTTGAGGTCATTTGAGGTCGTCTAATCCAACCCACTGCAAACTACAGCTATCCTCATACCTTCTCATGATGCTGGTGATGATGTGAATGTAGGAGACCAACATTAGTAAGAAGGAACCAAGACAAATACTTGTCCAATCTTTTCTTTAAAACCTCCTAATATTTTTTTTAACAAAAGTGGAAAATGCTTGTGGATTCCACAACCTATTAACTTGCCTTAACTTTCTACATCTAGGCTAGATTTTTTTTCCTCTAGTTTCTTAATAAAATGCTCTTCAGTAAAAAGTGTCCTGAGTTTTAAAACTTAGTTCTTTTGACCAGAGACAGATGAGATTCTGTGTCTGATTTTACAGTAAATTTACAGTAAAGTTATGGACTCTATATTAAATGTGATGCAAGGTAAAGATAAGATGACTTGATATGAGTTTCTCTAAGGAAACTTAAAAATCAATGAATTGGTAGTTCGGGTTAATTGTGAAAAAGCATAAAAGAGATCCTGCCCTGGAATTTCTCCAATGTTGCTGATCAATATAATGAATATGATTTTTTTTAAAAAATAAAGAAAGGGTGCGAAAGTGATGTAAATGGCCCCATATGCATGTGTGTGTGTGTGTGTGTGTGTTATACACCATAGTTTACATACCATATGTTAGGGAAATACACCTTCTAACTGTTATAATCGTTGACAAGGAGTTTTCAGGTGGGAGTATTTCCCCCTCTGGAATAACTTTTTTCTAGGTTGTGGAATGAATACTGACTTTATATAAGGAGGACAATAATATACCCACAATACATTCTGCCAAAGTATTCTGTTATGAAACAGTGTAGGACTTGTTTTAAAAAGATATGTAAATAAATGAGCCTGGACTTTGGTATTTTTATTCTCTCTATGCTGAAACATTCATTTTTAAAGGTAGGTATAACTCTTCTGCTTCATTTCTTGCAACCATATCAAGTAACTATTTCTATCTTCAAACATCTTCATAATGTTGGAGTGACCAGTTCTTGAACTATCTGCACTTTCCATTTTATTTATAGGGAGCATTGACTAAGAAAATAATTCTAATAGCCTAGAAAATTTCTGCCTCTCAATTATTAATGGATTGCCCATGTATGCCACCTTTCAAACTTTCTGTTTTCATGCAAACCTTTTTCATATTGACTCACTCGATGAATCTGACACAGACTTCTAAAACTTTGCAGACATTTTTAAGGCAGCTCATATACTACACTTTGGAGAGAAACCTCAACAGTGACAGCTAAAGTAATAATCACTGTTATTTGGATATATTACTCACCTTTTAATTTTAGAAACTCCAATATGCTTTAAGAAAAAGACTCACATTTTCCAAGGCCACATTTTGATAGCCGTTACAGCAATGTGATATACTGATGGGGGTCTTCATTTTCTTATTTGACTTAAAGTTTAATGTTGAATTATAGTTTAATGTTTACGCCATCAGCATTAATTACCATCTTAAAGCTTCTGCCAATGAATCAACATTTTGTGACTTTATGAAGTTCCTTTTTTCTGTTGTAGAAGGGAGCCAATGTGTTTATGTAATGGTTTAATCGGATCTAATGAGATAGTTGAAATTAAGTGTGTGTGTGTGTGGGGGGGTTAACATCATCTAAAACTGCCTGGACTTTGTCCAATATCTTTGCCTGTTCATTTATTGTTGTTTTACAGATAATAAGCAGGAATGAACAACCAAACTGATTCACCAGACTTTGTTTTCCTTGGACTTTCCAATGATCCTAAACTGCAGATCTTTCTCTTCCTGACCTTCTCAATCATTTTTCTAATTACACTGTCAGGAAACATCACAATCATTCTGATCATAAGAATGGACCCTTCTCTCTCTGCGCCCATGTATAATTTTCTGTCTCATTTGTCCTTTGTGGACATTTGTTACTCCTGTAATACTGTTCCTAAGATGTTAATGAATTTTCTCATGACGGAAACAACAATTTCCTTCACTGACTGTATGACTCAAATATTTTGTACCCTCCTACTAGGTGCTACAGAGTCTTTCCTACTTTCAGCAATGGCTTATGATAGATACACTGCAGTGTGTCACCCACTTCATTATATAATGATTATGAATAAAGCAATATGCAGTTACCTGGTTTTGGGAGCATGGATAATAGGCTTGTTTTTTGCAACCATAAACACAGTGCCCGCATTTGGCTTACAGTTTTGTGGCCTTCATGAAATTAATCACTTCAGCTGTGAACTTCCACCATTATTGAAAGCATCTTGTTCTGATACGTTTCTTAATAATTGGATTCTTTTATCTTCTGTATTGGTTTTTGGACTTGGTTCCTTCTTACCAACATTGGTCTCCTACATTCACATCATCACCAGCATCATGAAGATCCATTCTGCAGAGGGCAGAAGCAAAACTTTCTCTACCTGTAGCTCTCATCTTATTGTGGTGGGTTTGCTATATACAACAGGAATGTCTCAGTACATGAAACCCAGCAGTATTTCTTCCACTACACTGGATGAGCTTTTCTCTATTCAGTACAGCATTTTGACCCCCATGCTAAACCCAATTGTATATAGTCTGAAAAATAAGGAATTGAAGATGGCACTTAGAAGAATATGTAAGAAAAATTAAATGCTTGAATTTATTTTTGCTTATCAACATCCCAGTGTTTTGAACTGGATCTAAATTTATTTCATGTTTTGAGTAGCACATTGTTTTATAATGGGCTTTTTTTCTACAAAAAAACTCTAGTGGGTCAATTCTAAACTATAGTGAGTTTGGATCTAACTCATTAAATTAATTCTTTACATGGGGGAGGTTTAAGTTGAGTGTGTTTATCTATCTCCTCCCCCCCCATATGTGTCTGTGTCTGTGTGTCTGTGTATATATGTATGTATACACACACACACACAAAAGACAGGATCTCTTCCTACTCCTCTATGTCCTTTATCTTTTCATCAATATGTGGAAAGGGTCAATTTATTTCAAGGAGACAAAAACTCACTAGCCTGAATATTGATAATTTAAGACCTGATTCTTAAAGGACTTCCTATGCCCATTTTATGAGCATGCTGGAGTCTTTGGACCAGCTTTCTTCTTCAACATGTATTTCAGCTGGTAAAGACTAGGGAGTTCCAAAGTCTGATTATGTTTCCACAGTGAAGATTCTCTTTTTTTGGACAATTCCACCCATTTCCTCTTTTTACTTTTAAATATGTTCTGACAGTATTTGTTTTTCACAGGATTGCTTATCAGTGATTATACTAATACATTTATCATTTATACATATACTTAATATTTTTCTCTTTTGAAACAACAATTTCCTTCACTGACTGCGTGACTCAAATATTTTGTACCCTCCTACTAGGTGCTACAGAGTCTTTCCTACTTTCAGCAATGGCTTATGATAGATACACTGCAGTGTGTCACCCACTTCATTATATAACGATTATGAATAAAGCAATATGCAGTTACCTGGTTTTGGGAGCATGGATAATAGGCTTGTTTTTTGCAACCATAAACACAGTGCCCACATTTGGCTTACAGTTTTGTGGCCTTCATGAAATTAATCACTTCAGCTGTGAACTTCCACCATTATTGAAAGCGTCTTGTTCTGACACTTTTCTTAATAATTGGATTCTTTTATCTTCTGTATTGGTTTTTGGACTTGGTTCCTTCTTACCAATGTTGGTCTTTCATGGTTTAAAATTATTATTTTGGTTGGTCACACAGTCTACAGATGTTTTTTATCCACCTATCAAGTCCTTTCCAAGGACCTGGGATAGGCAGATTCTGTTGTACAATGGTGTGAAAGGTATCATTGTAGGAGCTACAAGCTGATGGTGAGTTTGTCATTGTTGATGGTGTTCAAGTGGTGCTCCAGATGTTTTGGGATTGCACATAAGGCACCTATAACTATTGTTACTATCTTTGCTTTCTTTTGCCATAGTTGTTCTACTTCTATTTGCAGGTCTTTATATTTTGTGATTTTCTCCAGTTCTTTTTTCTTCTGCTGTCTCCAGGTATTGCAATGTCCACTATCCAGACTTTTTTGTCTTTCTTATCAACAGTTGCTAAGTCTGGGGTGTTGTGTGGCAGCTGCTTGTCTGCTTGAATTCTAAAGTCCCAGAGCACTTTAGCTTCTTCATTTTCAATTACTTTGTCTGTTTTGTGGTCCCACCGGTTCTTGCTTGCAGGCAACTGGCATTTCTTTTAGATATTCCAGTGCACCATTGTTGCTACTCTGTCATGCCATTGTTTGTAGTAAGTCTGGGTGACTCATTTTAATTGATGACTTTGTGTCATCTTGGAGTAGGAAACTGCATGAGGAACTGTAGGACTATGGTTTCTCACTTAATGCACTCCGGACAATACGTTATGAACATGAAGAGGCAGTCCTGCATCAGAGTGCCAAGAATCTGGAAGCCCAATTAGACCTGAGTGCCATACCCAGTGATGTGTTCTTGAGCAGTCATTCCCTCTTTTCAAGCTGGCTATGTATTTAAGGCAAATAACGGTACCCAAATTCAGAAGTACAATTTAATGCCCTCCCAACAGCTGTTTTTGTGGGGAAACTACAAGGTATTCCATTTGAACAAAGACTTTGCCCCTGTGGTGAAAGAGTCTCTGAAACACTAAAAACCATGACCTTTTTTATTGCTTCAATTACAAAGATATCCTGTTGTACTTAATAACACCCATCTACTGAGACTTCCAGGCCACCTGGATCCATTTTATTTACAGTTGCATTACAGTGATGATCCAATAACTGTGACGTTATTTCTCTTAACATTGCTAAGTTTAGTTTCACAGTGCAAAATACATCACACCTTGACCACACCAGTTTTATAAGTATTGGGATTTACTGTCATTTTTATTTTCTGTCTCAAACTTTGCTTTCTTTCTGTTTTTAAATTGGTCCATGCGTGTAATAAAGTATTTTGTCTTGTCTTTGCACTGACACTTTTATTCCACAAACACCACAAAATATTGCCAGTCCCTTGATATCTTCCCACCAACCGCATGGTTCCATTTACTGCCTATCTTGATCTATAGATATGCCAGGGCTGGCTGATGTATTAGACATATAGTTAGAGGCATCAGTGAGGGGGGAACTGTTCCAGATTCAAATCTTCCAGACTCTTAATAAAATATCCCAGTAGTGTTTCAGTTTTGTCTTAAGCTTCAGATAAAATCTAGTATTTTGTTCCATGTTGTTTAACCATAAGGAACAATGAGAATGGAAATCAGATATTATTCTTTTGTTTTACATCCTGAAGCTCTAAAAGCAGGCTACATAATGATTTTTGACATTGTTCCAGGACACTGCCGACTCTTGGCTTTGAGATTATCTATCTATCTATCTATCTATCTATCTATCTATCTATCTATCTATCTATCATCTATCTATTTATCTATCATCTATCTATCATCTATCTATCCCCTCTCACCACTATGGGTAGTATGAGTCTTCCTTAATCTTGGGTCCTCTACCATAGGCCTGGGAGTTGGACAGTTTTGTGCAACCTTAGCTGTTCCTTAGCACTGCACTCTTTTGGACAAAGAGCTCTGATGTTGTTCTTGGGATCTGTTGAAGCCACTCTCCCAGCTTAGGAGTCACAGCCCCGAGTGCTCCTACCACCACTGGGACCACTTTGGCCTTTACTTTCCACATCCTCCCTAGTTCTTCCTTCAAGCCCTGGTATTCCTCCAGCTTCTCATACTCCTTCTTCCTGATGTTGCTGTCACTTGGCACAACTACATCTATCACCACTGCTGTCTTCTGGTGCTTGTCTACTACCACAATGTCTGGTTGATTGGCTAATACCTGCCTGTCCATCTGGATCTGGAAGTCCCACAGGATCTTAGCCCTGTTATTCTCCATGACCTTCTGTGGAATCTCCCATATGGACTTGGGAGGGTCTAATGCATACACTGTGCAGAAGTTCCTGTATCCATATGCCAGCTACCTGATTACGCCATTAGTGTATGCTGTTCCTGCCTGCATCTTACATCCTGCCACTATGTGTTGGACTGTCTCTGAGGTCTCTCTGCACAGTTTGCATCTTGGGTCCTGTGTAATATGGCAGACCCTGATTCTATAGATTTGGTGCTTAGTGCCTGTTCTTGTGCTGCTATGATCAGTGCTTCAGTGCTGTCTTTTAGTCCAGCCCTTTTCAGCCATTGGTAGAATTTCCCAGTGTCAGCCACCTCAGCTATCTGTCGATGGTACATCCCCTGCAGGGTCTTGTCATGGCACGGCACTTCCTCTGCTTCAACTTCCTCCCATGTCTGCTGCTGACTCAGACATTCTCTCAGCAGCTCATCTATGGGTGTCATCTTACTGATGTAGTTCTGGATGCTCTGGGTTTCATCCAGGACAGTGGCTTTGACAGTCACCAGATCTTGCCCACTTTCTTTCTACCTGGTGTATAGTCTCTGGTGTTGGACTTGGGATGGAAACCATACATTGTGAGGAGCTTCCAGATCTTCACATCAGCAGCCCCCATGTCCTCCTTTGGCCAGCTCACTATACCAGCAGGATAGCCGATGACTGGCAGGGCATACATGTTGATGGCATGGATCTTGTTCTTCCCATTGAGCTGCCTCTTCAGGACCTGTCTTATCCTTTGGTGGTACTTGGATGTTGCTGTCTTCCTTGCCTCTTCATTGTAGTTCCCATGTGACTGTGGGTTACAAAAGTGCTTTTAGCTGGCTTGTATATCTGCTACATGGCCCGCTGGTAATTCCACCCCATCAGTCTTAACTACCTTCTCTCTATTTAATATCATCCGGCCATACTTCTCCAGTCCAAATGATATCCCAGTGTAGATTCATGTCAGGTGGATCAGTGAGTTGATGGCTTGTTCACTTTTAGCATACAGCTTGATGTCATCCATGTAGAGGAGGTGGCTGATGAACTTGTATCCATATCCAGTCCTTGTGATTATCTGGGTGAGGGGGTTCAAGCCTATATCAATCAGCAGCAGGGAAGTGCATCACCTTGGTATATGCCACAGTTGATGGCCACTTGTGTGAGTTGTCTTGAGTTGACTTCCAGTGTTCTCCACAATCCCGTTGAGGAAGGTCCTTAATGTCCTGTTGACTTTGTATGGCACCAGGCATTCACAGATCCATCTGTGTGGTATTGAGTTGTAGGCTTTCCTGTAGTCAATCCAGGCTGTGCTCAGAATGGTCTGTCTAGACCTTAAGTCTCAGGCAACTGCTCTATCTATGAGCCTCTGGTGTTTTTCCCAATGCCCTTCTGAGCTGTGCTCATGTACAGGCCCATATGATCTTGTAGCTTGGTGGCTATGATGCCTGATAGGACATTCCATATTGCAGGGACGCAGGTTATGATCCAGTAGTTCTCTGGTGCTGTTCCCTTGTGGGGGTAATTCCTGATCAGCACTCTCCTTCTTGTGTTAGCCAGTCTGGGTGGAAGCCTGATGCTAGCAGCTGGTTCATCTGTGGTGCTAGGTGTCATGCACTGCTGTTAGTTTCTTTAGCCAGTAGGTGTGGATCATGTCTGGGCCAGGTGCTGTCCAACATTTTTTGACCCACTATTGGATGTCTGCTACTGTGATGGTGACTAGTTCCTGTTCTGGGAGACTGCTGTGGTCCGATTTCAGGGCCTACAGCCACTCTGCACTGGTGTTATATGTCTTCTCTTTCTCCCATATGCTCTTCCAGTACTGCTCAGTTTCTGGTGTTGGTGGCTCTGCTGTTACTCTGTTGTTGCACTGCAGTTAGGAGTACACCTTGGACAGTTCTTTAAAGAACAGGGCATTTATCTTCTTGGCCTCTGCTTCTCTAGTGTATCTCTTAGCCTGGAAGCCAGTGCTGTGAGCCTTTGTTTAGCAGTCTCTGGGGCTTCAGATGGAGTCAGGTCCTTGTATTTTTCAGTAGCCCAGTCTTACCCTTAATCTTCACACCCTTCTGTAGTTCCACCAGCTGACTATCCTCACTCCAAATTGTCTTGATGTTAGCCTTCAACCTCATTTTCCAGGGGTGTGTACTGCTGTTCTTCTTGATTGGGTAGCCAAGCATCTCCAGGATTACAGCAGCTGTAGCATATATTAGTTCTTTGGTTTGTGTTATGGTGGTAGTAGGGATTGTCATGAAGGCTCTATTGGCATCTTCTAACATATTATGTGATGGTACTTCTCCATTGAGCCTTGGTAATCAATCTTGAGTGTTGACTGTAGCTAGTTTATCCATGATCCTATGCCTCATATCAGCTGCTGTACTCTGTGATGGAGGGGGTGGCAGTGACATTCCAGCTTCAGTTATTGGCTGCACATCCAGTTGTTCTTCCAGGTCTGCTTGAGTCCGGGTTGTAATGTGTAGTTGGTCTATCTCAAGTCATGAGAGCAGCTTCCTCTTCACTATGTTGAAGTGTTGGGTAATTAGCTGTTTCTCAGTTAGTATGGATGTAGGTCTTCTGTCTATCCATAGTTCCCTCATATGTTTCATATATCCCCTCTCATTAGGTCTGTTGTTGCAGTAGCATTCCATCAATTCCAGGTTCTCTTGTCTTGTCCATGTATGGTTTGTTCCAGTAGCCCACTTATTGTCAGATTATCTTGATTCCCCAACATATGGCATGTACCTTGTTAATTCAGGTGATGTCCAAGCTGACATGACTCTCTTACTTCATGCAAATCTCATACCCAAGGTGGGCAGGTGAAGCATTAGGGGACTTTACCCAAGGACCCATACTGGTAAGGTAGGTACCAGCAAGGATTCGAACCCTATCTTCCATGTCAAAGGGCAGTGTTCTAACCACTGTGCTATCCAGCTGAACTATCTATCTATCTATCTATCTATCTATCTATCTATCTATCCATCTATCTATCTATCTATCTTTTGGCCAATTTTTTAAGTTATATAGTAGAGAGTACTCAACATGGCTACAGTAGGAAAGACTTATTTTGAGCTCTCAGTGTTTGTTTTTGGACTTAAACAATGTGAAATGAAATGTCAGAATTTATTTCAAGCTGGTAATAAAACTTAGGAAACTAAAGTATTTTATCTGATGTCACTCATTCACTCAGTTATTTCGAATGGAATTTGTCTACTGCTTGACACCTGCAAGACTCTAAGCAGCTCACAGGATTTATAGTATAAAACTCAGTGCAAAAATCAGTGTTTAGAAAATAGTGAAATGATAAATTCTGCAATCAAATTCTCAATTTAAGTATTCAAAATCATCACTAAAAAAAAAAAAAAAAAACCTTTTAGTATGATGTTGTGGGTTCTAATGTTCTCACCTGTTTCCATGAGAGTGGGGGCCATCCTTCCTTTGTGAGTAAGCTGTTTCCGAATAGGGGAGATACTACTGTGCCTTGTGGAAGGAGGGGACTCTTAGCATGTAGTCCCTAGTTGTTCAGATAGTTTGTGCAGAAACTATTGGGAAAAAAATGGTCTCTAAGATATTCAGGTCTGGAGATATAAAGGGCTTTATCATTAGCAACCAGTGCCTCCAACTGCACTTGAAAGCTACTGGTAACTGCAGCAGAGGTGTAACAAGGCAGTATCACAACTGGCCTCTGAGCACATGTGCTGCTGTGTTCTGGGACTATTGAAGTTCCCATGTGGTCTTCAAGGACAGTCCCGTGTAGAGTATGTTACAGCAGTGTAATGTAGAGATGACAAGGGCATGAGCAAGCATCTTCAATGCATCAGTTCCAGGTAAAGCCACAACTGGTGCCCTTCTGGCCATAGTCTCCTCTTGGTCTTTCAGCAGGAAACACAAGGGTAGAAGGACCCCCAAATTGCAAGCTGGCTCTTTCTTGCAGAAATCATCCCCACTCAAAAAACAAAAATGGAACATTCCTGGAATCAGTCAGCCTCTGAATCAATAGCCACTCTCTTGTTGGAGCTGAGTCTGAGCCTGTTTTATTCCATCCAGAATATAACAGCATCCAGACACCAGGTCATGACTTCCAATACATCTCCCAAGGGACTTGAGTAAAGCTGTATAACTGAATATGATCTGATTATTTATTTATTTATGTATTTATTTATTTGACTTTATATGAACACCCATGTCATAGCAGTGATTATAGGTGGTGTACTGAATTAAATCAATAATCAAAACAATCCAAATATTAAGTGTCCCACATCACAAACAACAAATTCCAACTTGCAAAAAAACCCAAGCCAGCAAAGCCCTATGGGAATCTTCAAAATATCATGCTGCCTACTTTTATGCCTTTAAGTTGAAAAATGAAAGAGCAGAATCTTTTTAAAAATTCCTATTGTTCCCTATGACAAAACATTTTAAACAACATGGAACAAAATCCCTTATTTATTCTGAATTCAAGATAAATCTGAAATACTATTGACTATTTTATTTTGAGTTTGGAAACTTTGGAATAGTTCAAACCCAGACTATTATTTTTCTGCTCACTGATGTCACTAAACATATGTTTGTTAAATCACATATCAGTGGAATAACTTTCAGTCAAAATAAGCAGTTAACTAAGAAGCATGAAATTGGTGAAAGATGTCAGATAACTGGCAGTTTGTGGTGTGGGTAGAATAAAATGGCCAGTGCAAAATTTTGGTGATGGTTTGCAGAGCTAAGGAAATGTGACAGTCTCAAATTAGTCAAATTATGAGCCAAACCCTTCAGCAAATCTGTAGCCTTTCTCTTGGGGTAATAATATATATATATTAATTTAGTCATTTTAACATCAAGCTTCTTTTCAAAATAAAACATTCCTAGGAAAGAAGAAAAAGAGAAAGGAGAAGGAGAACTAATTCAAAAGGGAGAAAATACATAAACCCATGCTGATAAATTTATTAATCCTGTCAATGATAAACAATCTTGTGAAAAAGACATATTGGCAAAATGTACTTAAAAGTGAGAAGAGGAAAAAGGTCGAATTCTCCAAAAAAGGACAATCATCATTGTGGAAACATCATCAGACTGTGGCTTTAGAACCCCCTAGACTTTATCAACTTAAATACATTTTGGAGAAGAAACCGGGTCAAAAGACTCAGGAAGGCTCACAAAATGGACATTAGTAAGTCCTTAAAGACATAGGCTGTAAATTATCAGTTTGCATCCATCTGCATTATGCACTTTATATTTCCTTGATATAAACTGAGCCTTTCCAAATTTAATAAAGAGATTGAGCATGCATAGAGCAGTAACACCAGGTTCTCCTTTTCTCCCTTCTCCCCAACATATACAAACATATATAAACACCCATATAAGCATACAGGGAAACACAGACTCATCTTTAAACTCCCCATATGTAACTGATGAGTTTAATGAGTTAGATCTAGTATTGATTTTTTCTTAAACTTTCCTTCAAGTGCCCTCTTCACTTCCTTATTTTTCAGACTATAGATAATTGGATTCAACATTGGGGTCAAAATGTTATACTGAATAGAGATAGGCTCATCCAGTGTACTGGAAGAAATATTGCTGGGTTTTATGTACTGGGACATTCCTGTCAGATATTGTAAGCCTACCACAATGAGATGGGAGCTACATGTAGAGAAAGCTTTGGTTCTGCCCTCTGCAGAATGGATCTTCATGATGGTGGAGACAATGTGAACGTAGGAGACCAACGTTGGTAAGAAGGAACCAAGCCCACATATAACAGCAAAAGACAAAAGGATCACATTATTTAGGAAAGTGTCAGAACAGGAGGCTTTCAATAATGGAGGAAGTTCACAGCTGAAGTGATTAATTTCATGGAGGCCACAGAAGTGTAGGCTAAAAATGGGCATTGTGTTTATGATTGCAGATAACAAGCCCATTAGCCATGCTCCCAAAACCAAG
This sequence comes from Liasis olivaceus, assembly GCA_030867105.1. Classification (NCBI taxonomy): domain Eukaryota; kingdom Metazoa; phylum Chordata; class Lepidosauria; order Squamata; family Pythonidae; genus Liasis; species Liasis olivaceus. The sequence goes on from CM061351.1 coordinate 87,963,910, forward strand.
TAACTGCATATTGCTTTATTCATGATCATTATGTAATGAAGTGGGTGACACACTGCAGAGTATCTATCATAAGCCATTGCTGAAAGTAGGAAAATCTCTGTAACACCTAGTAGAAGGGTACAAAACATTTGCAAAATGCAGAAAGTGAAGGAAATTGTCTTTTGCTTCAGAAGAAAATTCATTAACATCTTAGGAACAATATTAGTTGAGTAACAGATATCGACAAAGGACAAATGAGACAGAAAATAATACATGGGTGCAGAGAGAGAAGGGTCCATTCTTATGATCAGAATGATTGTGATGTTTCCTGACATTGTGATCAGAAAAATGATTGAAAAGATCAAAAAGAGCCAGATCTGTACTTGAGGATCACTGGAAAGTCCAAGCAAGATAAAGTCTGATGAGTCAGTCTGGTTCTCCATTTCTGCTTACTCATCTGTAAAACAAGAATACACATGCAAGTAGAGATACAGGAAGCCAGTTTAGTATGGTGGTTAAAGGCACCAGGCTAGAAATTGGGAGACTGTGAATTCTAGTCCTGCCTTAGGCAGAAAACCAGCTGGGTGACCTTCAGCCAGTCACTGTCTCTCTCTCTCAGCCCTAGAAAGGAGGCAAGGGCAAACCACTTCCAAAAATCTTGCCAAGAAAACTGCAGGAGTCAAGACTGACTTGAAGGCATCAAAACAAAATAGATATAGGGCAGTACAACTCCACTTTTTGTGTGTGTGTGTGTGCCTTTGAGTCAGTTTTGACCCCTAGTGAGTGCCTGGACATTTTCCTGCAGTTTTCTTGGATGATCTTAAACACCCTTGCTTTCACCACACAATTGTATTCACTTTAGTTTATGCATGAACAGTTTGGCTCCCTTTTACAAAGAAAAAAAAAATCAAATCACAGATAATTTCATAGGCAAAAGCTAGCACTGATAGAACAACATGTTATTATAAAGCTTTGACTCAACAAGCAAATGAAGAGTCCTCCCAGTGTATTCTATTACTGGGACAGCTATCAGTCCACATTCCTGGAAAACCTGGGATTTTTCTAAAAGCTCACTGGAGTTCCTAAAATTAAAAGAGGAATAATGATGCCTAAATAACCTGAGGGTTATTTTAGCTGTCACTGCTTAGGGTTATCTCCAAAGTGTCCAAAGTGTAGTGGGTGAGCTGACTTAGAACATGCCCTAGAAATCTCTACAGTTTTGGGTGTCTGTACCAGACTTATCCAATGAGTCAATGTAGAAAAGGGGTGGTTCAAAAGCAGAACGTTTGTAAGCTGTCGTCCACTGGCACCCCATTAGTATTTGAGAGATAGGAATTTTCCTATTAATCAGTCCTACCTGTAAATAAAGAGGAACATTCAGATAGTTTAAGAACTGGTCACTGTTCAAGAAACACACTTCAAAGATTTTTGAAGATAGAGGAAGGTTGCAAGAAATGAGACAGAAAAATTGCCCTTACCTTTCAAAATGAACTTTTAAGTATGGAGAGAGCAAATAACCCAAAGTTAAAGCTCACTTATTTAGATGACTTGTTTGTTAATCGAAACAAACCCTTGGTTCTTTCATAAAAATGCTTGGACAGAAAGTATTGTGGGCATAATATTATCTGCTTTATATAAAGACAGTTCTACCAACTAGAAAAGAGTTATTCCAAAGGGAAAAATACTCCCATTTGAAACTTCTTGCCAGTGATTATAACAAGTTAGTAGGTATACTTACTTCTCTAGCACACTGGAGAGACAGAGAGAGAGAGAGAGAGACAGAGAGACAGATCCATTTAACTCCTTAATATCTTTTTCTGTATTATGAATCTTTTATATTGATTGACAGTTTTGAAGAAAATCCCAGACAGGATCTATGTTTATGCTCATTTAACCTGAATTACTATATCACTGATTTTTAAATTTCTCTGGACATGCTCAGTATCAAGTAATCTTATCCTTACTTTACATCACATTCATTTTGATGCTTATAACTTTACTGGGAAATTACATGTAGGATCTCCTCTAAGATTAGGGGCCTTTAGTTAAATTAATGAACCACTGATTTAGGGCACACTGATATGAAGCAGTTTCTTGATAAACATTTTATGGTAAATGAGAGGCAAAACCTAGCTTAGAGTTAGACACGTAAGTCAAATTAAATTAATAGGAAGCAGCATGCACAGGAACTTGTCATTTTTTCCCCCAACATGATGAAAGCATCATTACGAAGTTGCACTGCAATCTCTCTTCCCTGTGGGCATGCATGTAATGTAAGAATCCAAGTTGAAAAGTGGTAAAGTTTATATTCCAATGCTGTTATGCTGCTGATGTTAGTCTGAGCCACCTACCTCAGCAGCTGTTTTTAATAGTCTATTGATAACATTCCTAGTTGCAGGACCTAATTTTCCATAAGGCTGCTCCTGTGGGCATTTCATTGTTCAGCAGCAAGGAAGTTCCTAGTAAAGTCATAGGGTTCAATGCTACATATCATCTGGACCTGGAATACTTCTGTGTCATTTCCCACAACCATAAAGCTTAGTAGCAAATGGCAAGCACATATACCAATTTTCTTTCTTTCTTTCTTTCTTTCTTTCTTTCTTTCTTTCTTTCTTTCTTTCTTTCTTTCTTTCTTTCTTTCTTTCTTTCTTTCTTTCCTTCCTTCCTTCCTTCCTTCCTTCCTTCCTTCCTTCCTTCCTTCCTTCCTTCCTTCCTTCCTTCCTTCCTTCCTTCTTTCTTTCTTTCTTTCTTTCTTTCTTTCTTTCTTTCTTTCTTTCTTTCTCTCTCTCTCTCTCTCTCTCTCTCTCTCTCTCTCTCTCTCTCTCTCTCTCTCTCTTTCTTTCTTTCTTTCTTTCTTTCTTTCTTTCTTTATAAAATTGGTATATCTGCTTGCCATTTGCTATATATATTGTTCAGTGTGCTGCGTATGTCAAACTGTAATGGTCTCCCAACTTCAATTTTCAAGGGCACCTTGGAGAAGAAAGGAAAGTGATAATTGTGTAAGTCACTGTTGCCAAGGCTTCTTTCTCTAGCCAAAGCCACTACTGATACATCAGTTGTAACTCTGCAAAGCCTTTCTTGCCATGACCTCCAGATCACTATCCAGCAGTACTCATGAATCTAGAAGGACCCCCAGGTCACACATCTCATTCTTTAGGGAAAGATCTATTCCAGTCAGACTTATAGAAGTCCAATCAGACTTATAGAGCAGAAAAAGAATTATATGTTTATTGAGAAAACATCAGTTTGGTCTTGCTAGGACTCAAGTACTGCTTATCTGGATACTGCTTATCCAGATCCAAAGACCCTCCAGATTTCTAGTATATCATTAGCCTGACTTAGAAGAAACTTTTAGAAGTATGGCTAGAATTTATTGTAGATTACAATCTCATTCTGTGAGTTATATTGTGCTGACCGTGCTTGTTGATAATGATGCTTTGCTTGAAGCTTAATAGTAATGTTCACACTTTTAAGATATAATATATTCGGTTATTTACAATCAATTAATGATGTACTAGAAAATTGCAATTTCTTTTGAAATCCCTTGTTTATTATTTATTCATTTCTTATTATTTATTCATTTATTGTTTACAATTTGTTCATTTCTTATTATTTATTCATTTGTATTTTATTCTTTTATCCCTTTCTTTTGTTCTTTTCCTTTCCCTGTTTATATTTTTTCCGTAAAATGCCTAATAAAACATATTACAAATTATAACATTTCTAGTTTTTGTAATGATTTTTTTCCCCCATTAAAGATAATAAGACAAAAAATAAACATGATTTTTCTGGTTTTGGAAGAAAAAGAAAATAAATCAAAATAACCATAATTATATTTTTTATTAGGCTGTGCTCTGTTCTGGGGGAATCCCTAACCTTATGTGAAATGAGACAACTTGAAATAGTTTTTAAACTTACTAAACTAGGTAAGACTGGGGTCTTTAATTTCCCTTCTCACTTATTTAAAATCATTTATGAAGCTTTACCATCACACCGCATATGTCACCCCCTTAGCAAACATGACAAAAAGCAGCAAAAAATTAATAACCTTTTGTAAAAGATGAGCATAGTATTCCTTGATAAATACATCTTTCTTAAAATCGGTTATCCTTGTGATATTGTGAATTGAGCAAACGCAGAGCAAGGCTGGTTCTCAGTAAAAATATGCTTCCTAAGGAAATTTTGGTGAGATGACAAAAATGTTCTGAACAAGTAGTAGCTATGGTAAAGAAAAAAGCATCAGGTTGATAAAAAAGGTTATGTCAGATTTAGATTAAAGAATGCAGTCTGGTTTAGAAGACAGAGAGATTGCTGTTGTTGGTAGGAATGGCTGAAAGATTGCTTGTATGGGGCTGTAAAAAAAGAATGTCACCTATTCCTTGCTTCTTCTACTAATGACCACAATTTGGCAACTTGATAATCCCCAACCACTCCCCCCCCCCCCCACCACAAAGGGACTGGAGTTTTTAGTTTCTCTGAATCCAGCCCTCTATTTTCCTATGAAAATCAGTATCAGATTGCTATGCACATGTGGTCAGAATTAAATTCCAAATCTGATCAAAGCAACTGTAGATTTTTTTTTCCTGACTTGACAACATTGTGTCTTATTTTAAACAACTTTCTGCCTCATTCAAGGAAATTCTTAACATGTCTAGGTAGATAATTAAAAGCCTATCATTCTGTCAAGAATCCCCTATCAGATAGATAGATAGATAGATAGATAGATAGATAGATAGATAGATAGACAGACAGACAGACAGACAGACAGACAGACAGACAGAGATCAGTTTATAATTATGTATCAGAACTACATAAGTAACCCTTAAATGGTCATTTGACTGCTGTTCAGGAAGCTCTTTATATTATCACATTCCCCATGAGAAAAAGCTCTTCTGAATCATTGAACCATGCATTTTCCAGTTACAGAATTATAGCTTCACTTGAAATAAGCAAATAACTAGCTGGACACTATGGACTTCATTAAACGTTCTCGCTTTCAGTGATGCCTGTTATAAAATTAAAGGATCTCTTCCTTGGCTTAAGATTTCCTTTCCTGATTATTTAAATGAAGACTTGAGTTTTTCTTGTTATTTTTTGAGAAAGTGATAACCAAAACCCTCATGGAACATAAATAGTGCTGTATCAAGTAAGACATCTTGCACTGAGCATTGATTTAATACAGTTTTTAAAATGAAATCAATAGGGGATTTTTAGTTTGTGATTTCATTTTCCCTAAAGGATTCTGTTATATTATTCCCCAAATATATATAGAATGCATATATATTTTCCCTATAGAAAGTATTCACTTTAAACCCAGCCTACTAGCTAGGCACTACAATTCACTTCTGTGCCTTTGGAATCCTACCCTGTGAATGGACAGGAGAAACAGGTATGTTGAGTTTTTGGTGGTAAGGTAAGTTATGACAAAGGAATGAGAGAGATAGTGGAAGTATTTCTCTTATACGACCAACCATTTCTAGAAAAAAAAAATTCTATAAAGACTTAAAGGGTTATGTAAACTGCTTCTTCTTAGAAATCTAGAGTGATGGTCTTAAATCCTATTGCATAGATTCTAAATGATGGTAGAAAAAATCTTAAGCTCTTCATAATCCTTGAGGGAAAAATAGAGAAAATAGAAAATAAATAGAATTTTGAAGTACACCATCATGTTCCTCCTTCTCTTTCATTTCTTGTTACTTTCACACATTTCACATTTTACTTTCTTATTCCTCACATTTCTAACTCCTTATATTTGTCTTCCTCTTGGTTTCCTTTACTATTCTGTTTTTGTTGTTGTTTGTTTGTTTTCTTATCACCTTAATTGATATTATCAGTGGCTACCAATCTGGATGGCTGTCTACTGCTTCCTGAAACTCAGGTAGCATCTTTTAAATACTAGCTGCTGAGAAGAAATAGTGGAAGAGTCTATCTTTGTCTTATCCATATTTGTCAACTTTCCAAAAGCAATTGGTTGTTTTGTGTGTAACACAGAATGCTGGACTGGATGGAACTTTCAACTGATTCAGTAAAGATCTTTTATTTTCCTTCATTAACCTTATTAAAATAAACTAAATATATTTCCTTCCCCCTCCCCCCTTATAGATCTATGGCTGTGCTTTTAATCAACCATCTCTCAATTTAAATCTCATAAAATGATGCCTAGTGCAAATGTCAGAATCTGAAACCAGTTTAGGGTGGGTATTTCTAGGGTATGTCAGAATCATATGCCAACCTGTCATTGCAGCTGATAAGTCCTTAAATAACTTCTTACATAGCTAAATATCCATTCATATAATAGGGAAGGGACATACATTTCAGCTCCTTCTGCTTTGGGTGTATTTGGCTACACTTAGTTTGCCATGGAGATATAAACAGACTTGAATCCAAACTGTGTCAAATTTTCACGTCTATCTTTGTATAATTCAACAAAAGTTCTTTTTTTTTTATTTTTTTTCTGCCAATACATAACACAGATTGATATTGTTGTTCCCTTACATTTCCTGTTGCTGTTAGCTTATGAAAAATAGTCATTTCTCTTTCACAGCTGGCTCAAATACTTAGGATAGATTTTTATATGGGAAATGATTTTTATACATGCCAGTTTATTTTCTTTGAAACACTCTTTAGCTAAATATGCTTGCAAAATTCCCTACAAGTGTTAGAGGTAAGACAGTTCTTCAGCTAGTCTTATAGTCCATGAGAATCATTGCATAAGGAAAACAGAGTTGGGGCAGAAGAAGTCAAGAAGAAAACTCAGATTAGGGCTGTGCATTGATCCAGATTTGATGATGACAGTGATTTGGAGTATGAATGGGTATGCAGGCTTCACTTGTCAGCAACTCCTGAAAGAAACTGTGTCTTTTCTGGGCCTTTGTAGTTGCAGAAGCACATACCCAGTTAAAGACACATTTGATTTAAGAACAGCTGACCAATGTGACTTACATGACCATGCACTCTCAAAATAATAATTTTTCCCCTTAGAATCTGGGTTGCTGTACAACTATAACTAAAATTATTGTTCTTTTATAGAGATTAGCTGGGATGGAAACAGCTCAGAGAACCTGATGGAATGATGACAGTACTTGAGGGCTGAAATCCATATCCAAAGAAGATGAAATGTCTGTATTTCCTTTCTATGCTCTGCAACAGGATAGAAATTGGTGTCATGGTGAATACATTTTAGGATATAAGAACATTTCAGACAGTCATACACCAATAAATAAGTAATTAAATAAGTAAATAAATAAATAATCTATCTATGATTAAAAAGCATCTCTTGTTCCTGTGATTCTGAAAAGCTACTATCAGCCAGAATATACAATAGTGAGCAAGATGGACCACTAGCAGACACAGTATAAAGCAATTATAGATCATTATTTATTTTCAGATATGTTCAGTAGGATAACAATTAAGATGGCTATGTTCATGGACATCTAACATGCAAAATGTGTCTATTTTTTCTCCAAAGAAAATCCCACTGACTCCAAAGGATGTATTTCCTAAATAAGTATACATTAAAATACAGTTTTATACTAATTGACATCACCCCAAGTGTGCAGAATCTTAGTAGTGACCACATAGCTGTAGGAATGTGGTGTTAATATCTGTTTACACCTGTGATTCTTCTTTTTTTTTAAGCTAACATCCTTGTGAAACAAGCCTGGATGGAAAATCTAACCATGGTGACTGGGTTCATTCTTGAAGGGTTTTCTAATGATCCAAAACTGCAGAGTCTCCTTTTTGTCATATTTTTTGTTATTTATTTTATTACTCTTGTTGCAAATATTACTATCATTCTGGTTACTGGAACAGACACTCACCTTAACACCCCAATGTATTTCTTCCTTTATCACTTATCCTTGGTCGATATCTGCTATTCCTCAGCCTCAGTCCCAAAGATGTTGCAGTCTTTTCTTGCTGACCAGAAGACCATCTCTATCAGTGGATGCATTGCTCAGGTGTTCTTCATCATGATGTTTGCATGCGCAGAAATCTTAATCTTATCCGCTATGGCCTACGACCGATATGCAGCTGTATGCCTCCCACTACGTTACCTAGAAATCATGAACAAACAAATGTGCAACCAGATGGTAGGGGGTGCCTGGGTGGTTGGCTTTTTCCATGCTCTAATTAATACTCTTCCCATATTAACTCTGCATTTCTGTGGGCCCAAAGTTGTGAAAAACTTCAGCTGTGAACTGCCTCCACTTTTGATTTTATCATGTTCTGATATCTTGGCAAACCAAGCTGTGCTGTTGGTTTCCCTGGTAATGTTTTTCATGAGCGCCTCAGTCCTCACCTTGGTGTCCTATGTTCAGATCATCTCTGCCATCCTCAAAATGCCATCCATGGAGGACAGAAGCAAAGCTTTCTCCACTTGCAGTTCACACCTTTTTGTTGTTGGCTTGTTTTATGTGTCAGGCTTTTTTAGGTACATGAAACCTACTTCAGGTTCATCATCAGAGCTGGACATAGTTGTCTCCATCCAGTATAGCATTTTAACTCCTATGTTAAATCCCATCATTTACAGTTTGAAAAATAAGGACATGAAAATGGCCATGAGGAAAATAATGCAAAGGTTCAAAATCTGAGATTTCTTCAATCTCACATGAGAAAAATGACTGTGAATGATTTATGGGGTTTCTACCTGTTGATTGGGCTGAAAATGTCCAGTCGAGGGAGAAAAAAAATAGCATTTATTTCCTCTCCATTTTGCAACTCCTGAAAATGTCAGCTTCCATGTGCCATGGGAGATAAACAGCAGACAATGAGGATAATTGAGGCCTCCTTTTTTCTGCTTATCAGTTGTGTGATTGTGTTGTTCTGTTTAGCTGTTGTATGTATTTGTACTATATTCATTTCCACAATGGCATTAGAGAGGAAGAGCAAGAGCTGAACAACAGAGTGAAACACATACATACTTTGTGGGAGAATCACAAACTTTTTTGTACAAGTTCTAAAACTGAGGATGGAAAACAGTGACTTGAGTAAATAGTTAAATTCTTCCACAATCCCTCCACTCCTTACCCTATCAGAAGATGGTGTGATTGGAACAACTGATGATATTTTGATTGCAAAAGTCAGTCTGATTTGAAGGCAAATGTCTTAATCACAAATCCAACACTTCTATTTCTTCTCCTCCATCCTTCAAGAACTTTTAGAATCCTTGGTAACATCAAAGATTAGCATAAAAAATCATGGGGGACATTGCTTTCTTTCCTATAAAACATGAATTCAGAGGTAGAACACAGAATATAGAACACAGGATACAGCAGGAAAGGCTACATTAGAAGTAAGCCTTTCATCTCAAGTAACTTGGGACGAGGTGACCTGAATTCCTCTACTTCACTCTTGATTTGGGTTCAAACCAACACACAATCCTTGTATGTGTGCATGTATATATTTATGTGCATTCTTCATACTGTATTCTGTATATATTTACATGAAATAAATCAACATACAGTATATGTAAATAAGTTAATTTCCAGTCTATTCTATTGAGGGAGCCAATCCAAAAAAGGTAGATTTAATGTAGGATCACATGTAAGATTCTCTTATCAGACTTTCCCAATCTTGATACCTCCAGATGGGATGAACTTTGACAGTTTAATCCAACACATTTGGAAATTTGTAAGAAGCTATTAATGGTATCATGAGCACCATCTAGGTACATTAATGCAATAGTCACAAAAAGGCCAGCACAAGTGCTCTCTGCAAAAGAAGACATACATATTTTAGAGTGCAGGTTCTATAGAGTATGTATAGATAATGGTCTGTTAAATGTATATAATAATATTTGTTTTTAATGGAAAATGAAAGTCTTGACAAAAATAATAATTTTACTAATTCTCAATTGGAAAAACATAGAAACAGAGTGACTCAAAATCTTTCTTCTCTCTGTGTGTAATATCTAACACAATGGAATACATCAAAGGCCCATGCTGTTTCAATCTAAATTTCAAATACATTAGTAAGAAGATTCATCAGTAAGAATATATGGCAAGGTAATCTTCACAGCTTTTGGCTGCCATTCCATGTATTCTGACTTGAAAGCAAGCTCCAGCAAATGAAGTGATATTACTTTTGAATAGAATTATATAGAATTGTACCATAGTCAAAGCATATCATAGTCATATCATAGTCAAACACTTGTCATAAAGGAAGGGGAAAAAAATCATTCAGGTCCAGTATATGGATGTTAAATGAACTGAACTTTTACAAAATGTAAATAGTGTTTGGTTCAGGGGGCAACACCTAAATATATTTAAGTGCAGAAGATCAGAGAAGCTTCCATGAATAAAGAAATTCCTTCAACTGACAGGAAAGATTTTCTCACATTTATGCAAACTGAACACATTCAGTAGAGAGATACATATGGTGGATAAATTAGGATAGCACCTTTTGTACGACTTGCATTCCATCATGGAACTGTAGAGAGTTGGAATAAGATTCTGGATTTGAGTCAATGTTCTGATCATGCTTACAAATATAGTACTGATATATGTTTATTTACGATCCTTGATGTCCTTCTCTGGACCTATCATGTAATATCTTTAGGTTTGATATTTTTACTTCTGCATTTGTTAGCAACAAATATATAGTAGAGTTCACACATTGAAGACTCAAGGATTTATATCACTCTGACTGGTTACCTCCTAAGTACAACCCTAATTCAAATATTAGTAGGCCACACAAATCAGCAGGTCATTGCTACAAGTGAAGAGCAGATGTATCTTTCCCAGGGATGCTGCTGTGTGTGAAAGTTACTTAATATTGTATAATTTCACTTGATATACTGTGAAGGAATAAAAAACAAAAACAAATGTCCATTAAAATGTAAACCAACCCCAGATTTAAATTCATATAATATCACAATTACTCTACACCTAATATTCAAAGGAATATAATCTATCTCCTTTCATTTCTCTCAGTGATGAGAGATGAATCAATTTTAATTGATTTGATTTGATAAATTCCATTTTACTAACTGGAGAAGTTTTCAAACTAAACAGAGGATTCAGAAAGCCCCTTAAAACCTCAATCACTATATTTATTAACATGTTGTTGTGACCCAATAGCATTAGGTCTAATTTCTTTTAGTTTAAAAAGTACATAAGATACCATACTGATGAATAACAGAAAGTGGTTTATGTGCAGATGCAGACATTTTGGAACATATCAATTATTTCCATTCTCTTACGTCTAAGTCCATGTCTACTCTGAGGCCAGAATCAGCTATAGTCACCCTGAGAGATTGAGAGCATGTGGCCCTGTTGATTCCACTTCGTCTCTGAGTGGCTTTTGATAACTTTTCTCTACAATGTCTTCTTGAACCATTTTGTTTTGGAAGATATCCATGTCTCTTCACACCCAATAACAATACTTTTAAATTCCTACAGATTTGACCTCTCTTCCCTACAGAATGCTCACCAATATTTCCAAGATGAAAGAAAAAAAGAGAGCTCTGTAGTAGAGTCTCTGTTACTGCTTTGCCTGAAGAAATTGTTCAGCTTAATTTTTGACAATTCCAAGTAGGGCAGGGAAAGTCTGTATTCCCACTCACTGTAGAAAATACTGATCTAGGTAGATTAGAGATTGATGCCATGTAAAGTGGATTTTCGAGTTCATATAGAACACTTTTTCCTGATCAAATAAATGAAGTAGTTAAATTTATGAATTATAATAACAAATCAAATACCACACATATACACATTAGAAAACACACATTAACTTCTACAGGTAAACCCAAGCGTTTCTTTTTGGTCTTCACACTGATATAACATATTGCATTGAGTGGTCTTTGTACAGTTCTACTATTTCATAAGAAAGCCTTTACATAAGATAAACAGTTTGTTTGTGTATTTATACCATCATTTTTTAAAAAATATATATTATCATCCTAATTTGAGTTATCCCAACCAGGCAACCTCCAGATAGAGGTGGAATTTGCAGTTTTATCATTCAATGCAAGTGGACAGTATGTTTCTGGGAAGGCAGTGCTAATTTGTTATTCCTCTTCTAATGTAGCTTGGTTTCAGTATGAGTCCGTGTTTCTCACTGATAGCTCTCTTCAAGGCATCTTTGACTTCTTTGTTTCTCAGGCAGTAAATAACAGGGTTCAGCATGGGAGTGACCATCGTGTAAAACACAGACACTATCTTGTTGAAGTTCACTGAAGTGGTGGAAATTTTTGAGGTTGGACGGACATACATGAACATCAGTGTGCCATAGAAAATAGTTACTACAGCCAGATGGGAGCCACAAGTAGAAAAGGCCTTTTGCCGGCCTGTAGTTGAGGGGATTTTCAGAACAGTGACAATTATGAGGATGTAAGAGACCAGAATGAGGAAAAAGGAACTAACAATGACACTAGTAGCCACAATGAAGTTGAACAATTCTGCTTCATGAGGATTTGCACAAGAGAGTTTCAGTAAAGGGGATGCATCACAGAAGAAATGGTTGATCTCATTTGGTCCACAAAATGGCAGCCTACACACTGCCACCAGTGGAGGTATGTTAATTATGAAGGCACTGATCCAAGAAGATACAGCCAGTTGATGGCAAATTTTGTTATTCATCAGGTTTTGATACCGTAGGGGATTACATATGGCTAAACAGCGATCAAATGCCATGATTGCCAGAATAAAACATTCAGCTGTACCAAATGAAATTAAAAAGTAGAGTTGGGCAATGCAGCCAGTATATGTGATAGATTTGTTTTTTGTTAGGAAGACTTCTAGGATTTTGGGAATAATATTGGATGTGTACCAAATCTCTAAGAAGGAGAAGTTGCTGAGAAAAAAGTACATGGGGGTGTGGAGACGTCGGTCAATGTGTACTATGCTGATAATGATGACGTGTCCACTCAAAGTCAAGATATAAATGAGCAACCCTACAAAGAAGAGGAGCAACTGAAGGTTCTTCAGACTAGGGAAGCCCAAAATGAGGAAATGGGTTACTACAGTTTTATTGTCAGTGGTCATATTTGTTTGACCTATGGAAGGAAAAGAAGAAACTCAAAAGCATGTAAACAAGACAGAGCAATACAAATAAACAAATCAAATGGAACTATGCCAACATTTGTTTGCCACTAAAGCATGTTCACTGTTTGAAGTGAAGCAAATGTATACTTTAAACATAATTATTTACTTTTAAACAGTTTGCTAGGAAGCTAGAGATGAGAGAAAATAAGTCACAAAAAGGGTCAGCAGCAGGAATGAGGGATAAAGTATATAACAACTTTCTTAGTGAAAGAAAATGTATAAATTATAATTATCATCATTGTAGTTACTTTTGGTGAACACCTGCCCACTTATGCAGGAGGACTTTGTACTACTTTTGTATTTCCTGGAGTCTCTCCAAATGAATTTGGATTTGAAGAGTCTTCTAACCTTGTAGAGCAAGTTTTTAAAGGTGTTAACATGTTGCAAGATGGAGACAAGATTGTTTCCTAAATTGTATAAATGGAAAAATATCAGAAATTTGAGCATTGGATTCTGCCATCTATTCTACTGTCGGCTTGACAGGTAGACAATTCCACAACATATAAGATGTATCTGTAGAATTCAGATGTGATTATGATGCTAGGCAAAATTGCCTGGTTTCTTCTGGACCCCTGATCCAGGGGAAGTCTTTGTTTTTCCAAGGAGCTCTGAGAAATGAAGCAGCTCAAGAGATGCCTAAAAGAATGGCAGAGGGGAAAAAAAAAAGAAAGAAAAAAAGAATTAGCGTGATTGTTTTGTACCTATGTTTGAATGTATTATGTGATGCCTGGGTCCCTGCTGTAAAGTTGAGACATTAAAAAAAATAATAAATTAAAAGTAAATTTTAATTTTTTCATGCATTATATAATTTACAGATGTATAAAATGCCACTTGCCATGTAGCAGCCATTTGTCTCTAATGGATGCCCCTTACCCCATTAGACTGTTAAAATTAGGATTTATCAATTAAAATATCACACTATCAGAAGGTTTGCCATCCTATATATCCAGCCTGACCAGGTCCACACTAGTGAGAAGAATGAGGTATCATCTCTGGGTCAGGACAGAAAATTCTAATTGAAACAGATGCTATAATTGAAGGAGATACTCCAGCTTGAAAAAGACTATAAAGATTTAAACCAACGGATAAAAATCTAGATGATCTTTGAGGAACACTTTCAGTAAAAAGGGAAATAAACAGGTGGTGTGGGGAACCTACCAGGATAAGGATCCTTCACAAATTTAATAGCTTTAATTTTTGTTAGAAAAGGAAGTAAAGTAATTAAAACAATTTCCTCTTCTTCTTCTTCTTCTTCTTCTTCTTCTGGAAATATTTTTGCATGTGGAAGGGCTTTTATCTGCTAGGTAAAAATGTGCTATATAAAAATTGTTTGTGTGTGTGTGTATTCAATCTAATAGTATAATTATGGGGAGAATGCTGCCATTTAAGCAAGAATGAGGATTTTCATTCAGATCCTCTCCAACAACTATATATCATGATTATTTAAACCCAATAATTTATTATACAACTGCTAACCTTGGAGGTATAAAAATTCTCTCACTTCAAATGCATAACTGCAAAATAATAATAATAATAATAATAATAATAATAATAATAATAATACATTGTTATAATTTATTCAGCTTTCTTCAGCCCATGATGCTGCCAAGACTCAATATGGAGATGTCCTATTTTATGTTGGGAGATTTGACCTGATTATAGAAGACTCATGAGGCTAGATGACCAAAAATTGCAAAAGCACCCACTGAATTCAAGATTTTAGTGGGCATTTTCCTTTCTTATTGTAACAATCAATGTGTTATGGTATTGTATGCTGTTCATTTGTTTCATTAGCTACAGTTGTTCTGTGAATTGTTTTCTAAGCAACTAGAGATGGCTTCACAGAAGGTGTTAAGGAATGACAGTATATGTAATTCTTGCTTGTACACCACAGTTTTGTTCTTAACAATAGCACAATGTTCAGACTCCACTATGATATTATGAACAATTTAAAATTTCACTCAAATGTTGCAAAAACAAAACAAAAACAAACAAACAAGGGAAAGGGGAAGGGGAAGGGGAAGGGGAAGGGGAAGGGGAAGGGGAAGGGAAGGGAAGGGAAGGGAAGGGAAGGGAAGGGAAGGGAAGGGAAGGGAAGGGAAGGGAAGGGAAGGGAAGGGAAGGGAAGGGAAGGGAAGGGAAGGGAAGGGAATCTTCAATGTATAGGATCCAAATAGCCTTGACAGAGTGATTGATCCATAGGATTAAATAAGTTGCCATTCATTTCCCTCATCATTTTCAATCATATAATTGATTAAAGGCCTTGCAACTCCATTGACAAGTCCATGCAAGTTACATGGCAGCATTTTCAGAAGTGGTTTGGCATTTCCTTCTTCCTAGGGCTGAGGGAGAGTGATTGGCCCAAAGTCATCCAGCTGTCTTTGTGCCTAAGGCATGTCTAGAACTCATGTCTCCTGGTTTCTGTCCCAGTGCCTTTAATCATTACACCAAACTGGATTTCAAGCATAATTCACTGTAAACCAAAAACTGTTCATCCTGTATACTACTGTATTGTATTTCAACCTTGATAGAAATAGTACTTTAATATAAGACTTACCTGTCTTGAATTCTAAAAGGCCTGAAATTCCACTTGAATATTTACTTTATTTCCAAATTATTTCTACAAAACAAATTGTTAGAGAAGTAAAATCATACTGAATATTGATGGAAGGCACCTGGAGGACTCAAATTACCAAGACCTCTTCAATAAATGTTCTTTCTTCATAAATAGTGATAATTTAATGTGATGCTCCAGAGAACAATATGTAGAACTAATGGAACTCATGTTGATTTCATTAAAATGAAGCAGTGTGTATATATAACAAGTTCCACTTCAATCTCTTTGGGAGTTTGAGTGTCTATCAAGATTTTCTATAGCCCTAGAGAACTAATTTATGAAACCAGAGGAGTTTTAGAAGGAAAAAAAAGATTGACTAACTTTAATGCCAATTGGAAGTTCCTTTTGGACTTTTTGCAGGAGACAGGGAAAGAAAAGAAAAGAAAAGAAAAGAAAAGAAAAGAAAAGAAAAGAAAAGAAAAGAAAAGAAAAGAAAAGAAAAGATGATTTATGGATTTGATGATTAATTAAAATAATAGGTTATACAAAATATGTATGTTAAGATGTAGTTTTAGAGTAAGGAGTTACTATATGATTTATCTATATCTGCTGTATAAGAAGCCGGAAGTCATTCTTTTGGTAATTTTTCCTTTCTTCCTTTTTCTTCACTTTCCATCACTTTTGTATTCTTTCTTTATTTCTAACTCTCTTGTTGTCTAATTCTCTCTTTCATTATTAGTTCTTTATATATATTCCTTATCTTTTATCTTTATGCTTTTTATAACTTAATAAAGTTCTTATTAAAAAAAAAGAGAGGGGTTAAGATTACAATTAAGAAATTATTTGCCCCTTTACCCTTTAATATATTAAATGCAGCAAGTAAGCAAACAAAAACAAGAACCCCATGGAAATGGGATTTTCATTTCAATTGAGGAAGTCCATTGGATGGATAAATACACACGCGCGCGCGCGCGCGCACACACACACACATACTGTACGTGCATCATTCAATTTTTCTGAAATGCAATCTCCCAGATATCTTGAATTTTGAAAATCCTGTTTCTCAAAAGTTGAGCAGGATAAAAGCTCTCTTTACCACCCTAATTAATACAAGTTTTATGTTAATATCTTGAGTTTTGCCTGTAAGTTATTAAGTCAAATGTTATGAATCAGGTACAGCAATATTGTGGTTCATATATTGATAACATTAGTTGAAAACTACATTATTACAAGTGAAATTATTGGTGTCGTGAACTTTATATAATCTGCATAATGTACTGACATCAGCTACCCAGAATTGCAGTTGGAGGCATTTCTTGTCATTAGCTAATGATCACTAGCTACTGTAGATGACATTATAGCTAGGCATGATAGGAACTGAACATAAAATTTTAGCATTAAAACTCTCTTGTTTATGGATAATGATTTTTTTCAGTCATTCCAAGTGGGATGCAGCAGCTTTCACATAGTGAGCAAAATAGTTAACCATCAAGGGGATTATTAATAAGAAACTGATTATTATTACTATCCTCAAGATAAAGGAAAACAGGACACCCTCCACCTGTGGTTTCCATCTTTTTATTTTGGTTTTATAGTGCAACACTGCCTGCTTTACATGTCTGAGGCCCAGCTCAGCTTTTTAGTCACTGTAGGTGAATGTTCTCCATCCCATATAACATTTGAAGCTCTATGTTGAATCCCCTGATTTAAATTTGAAGAAGCAGGGGAATGAATACAGCTATCAAGAAACCAATAGGGTACAAAATTTTGATTTCCCATGTAGTATTAAACAATTAAATGAAAAAGAAATGTTTTCAGAATACAATATTATTCATGGTCTTACTCCTTGTGTAGTGATGATGGTGATGATGATGATGATGATGATGATGATGATTTTAGTGAGTTTTATGGTTTAAAAGCAAAACTTATAAACTAAAAGAAGTGGGCAAATTACCAGCAATAAAATGAGATATAAAATAGACTTAGTAATAAGTAAAATAGACCTAAAATGCAATTCAGACAGAGGGAAAACAAATTATCTGGACTGTTAGACAATTAAACATCTATACTCTAAGAGAACGTAAATCATCTTTCCCAATCTTGCATGATTTTGAGATAGGAAAAGTGTTAGCTCAGTTTTCTCTAATGGACATGTTTTTGCACTGAAATCTTCTTTCCAACAAAGAAGATGCAAGACATTATCTTGGTTGAAGGTACAAGTTCTCTGGGCTGGGCAAAAGATCTTTGCTAAAAATTTAGCATTAAAGAATGGTCTCCCTTACAGGCGCATTGTATATGCAAAAGGTGAAATCACTATGAAGAGCCTCTTGTTTAAATTTCTACCTGACTTTTTCCAAGCTGGAAGAGGTCAAATTTTGAGCTGACAGCACAAAATAGTTTAAGTCTGGTGCAATACACGTTTTCCATGTTGGCATGAAATTGTTCTGCAAAATATGGGAGACCAGGGTATGACCAAAGAAGTATTTTAGTATTAATCGAGTTAATCTAGTATTTTAACTGAAAGTGTAACAGATGGATCTCCAAAGAAATTCATCTGCATTCAAATCTTAATGTGGAATTAGATACATAACCAAGTACTCAGAACAAAACCATCATAAATATGGCTAGTACTGCTTTGATAGAGCCTGGGTGAGGATAGTAACATACAGGTGAAACTCGAAAAATTAGAATATCGTGCAAATGTTCATTTATGTCAGTATGGCAACTCAAAAGGTGAAACCAATATATGAGATAGACGCATTACATGCAAAGAGAGATATGTCAAGCCTTACTTTGGTATAATTGTGATGATTATGGTGTACAGCTTATGAAAACCCCAAATTCACAATCTCAGAAAATTAGAATAGTGTGAAAGGTTCAATATTCTAGGCTCAAAGTGTCCCACTCTAATCAGCTAATGAATCCATAACACCTGCAAAGGGTTCCTGAGCCTTTCAATGGTCTCTCACGCTGGTTCAGTAGGAATCAAAAACATGGGAAAGACTGCTGACCTGACAGTTGTGCAGAAAACCATCATTGACACCCTCCATAATGAGGGAAAGCCCCAAAAGGTAATTGCAAAAGAAGTTGGATGTTCCCAAAGTGCTGTATCAAAGTACATCAATAGAAGGTTATGTGGAAGGGAAATGTGTGGTAGAAAAAAGTGCACAAGAAGCAGGGATGACCGCAGCCTGGAGAGGATTGTCAGGAAAAGGCCATTCCAAAGTGTTGGGGACTTTCACAAGGAGTGGACTGAGGCTGGAGTTAGTGCATCAAGAGCCACCACACACAGACGGATCCTGGGCATGGGCTTCAAATGTCGTATTCCTCTTGTCAAGCCGCTCCTGAACAACAAACAACGTCAGAAGCATCTTAGCTCGGCTGCAGAAAAAAAGAACTGGTCTGTTGCCCACTGGCCCAAAGTCCTCTTTTCTGATGAGAGCAACTTTTGCATCTCATTTGGGAACCAAGGACCCAGAGTCTGGAGGAAGAATGGACAGGCACACAATGCACAATGCTTGAAGTCCAGGGTGAAGTTTCCACAGTCTATGTTGATCTGGGGAGCCATGTCATCTGCTGGTGTTGGTCCACTGTGCTTCATTAAGTCCAGGGTCAACGCAGCCGTCTACCAGGAGATTTTGGAGCACTTCATGCTTCCTTCCGCAGACGAGCTTTATGGGGATGCTGACTTCATTTTCCAGCAGGACTTGGCACCTGCCCACACTGCCAAAAGTACCAAAAGCTGGTTCAATGACCATGGGATTACTGTGCTTGATTGGCCAGCAAACTCGCCTGACCTGAACCCCATAGAGAATCTATGGGGCATTGCCAAGAGAAAGATGAGGGACATGAGACCGAACAATGCAGCAGAGCTGAAGGCCGCTATTGAAGCATCCTAGTCTTCCATAACACCTCAGCAGTGCCACAGGCTGATAGCATCCATGCCATGCCGCATTGCAGCAGTCATTGCTGCAAAAGGGGCCCAAACCAAGTACTGAGTACATATGCATGCTTCTACTTTGCAGAGGTCCGATATTGCTCTATTTCCAATCCTTGTGTTATTGATGTGATGTAATATTCGAATTTTCTGAGATTGTGAATTTGGGGTTTTCATAAGCTGTATGCCATAATCATCACAATTATACCAAAGTAAGGCTTGACATATCTCGCTTTGCATGTAATGCGTCTATCTCATATATTTGTTTCACCTTTTGAGTTGCCATACTGACATAAATGAACATTTGCACGATATTCTAATTTTTTGAGTTTCACCTGTATAATTCAAATGTGAGTCCTGCACATGGATGATCTCTGTCTCCTGAGATGTGTATGATTAGATTTAATGTCATATATCCCAAAGGAAGCAATGAGATAACTTAGATACCAAACATATATCAATATATAAATTGAGGATCTATAGGATCTTAACAACTAAGTATATTTATAACAATTTAAAGCTAAAATCTATAGAGAACATCAGTTAGAATTCATTCTACATTGTTTTCTATAAAATTAGAAGCAAGGGATTAATGGGTAAGTTTCTTAAGAAAATTAACCAGATTTGTTTTCCCTCTCTCTCCTCCTTGGGGGGGAAAAAAAAAGTTCCTTCAATTTTGTTTCTAGTTAACACTAGAGTAAGGTATTCTAAACAAAATGTGTAAAATTGTTCTGGAAAAATTGATTTCCCATCTTTGAAATCTACTGAAATTTAAACTGCATTAAGTTGTTTAATGTTTCTTGTTTTTAATTTAAGGAGATGGTTTTGCTATCTCTTCAAGCAGAAGTGAAAACCTATGAGGTATGGGTCTCTCTTCCTTGGACAGAACAATGAATAAAATTACCAGGGTGACACACACATGCACACATACACAGAGAGAGAGAGAGAGAGTGTGCATATGGTTTTTACCTATATAAAAGATAAACATGAAAAAATATAAACAGAAGTTAGAAAAAAGAAGGAAGAGAAAAGTGCAAAAAGCAATGCAGTTAAAAAAGAAAAAAGAAAGAAAAATATATAATTAAAGAAGGGACTTCCATTTTTCTTTGCAGCAACAAGCATATTATCCCTCTTCCCTCTTTAAGATTACATTACAAAGATCCCTTCTGTCCCATATTCAACTCTTTTTTCAATCAGAAATCCAGAAATCACCATTGCACTTTTTTTCCATTTTCAGCAAAAAATCCGTAAAAAGATTTCCAGTCTTTTATAAAAGTACTTGTTGTTTTATCCCTTAGCAGACAGGTCATTTTTGTCTTTTATTTTTTTTTCTCCTAATTCTGCCATCTGGATGCAGCATTATTTGTAGGAACACCATCTTCTAGGATCTTTAAAAGTTCCTGAGACTAAATTTGCTTTAACTCAAGCTTTCCTTTTCGGGCTGAGACAGAGAGAGAAAAAGAAAAACCTTCAGCAAACCTGCCATACAGGTAAGTCCTTCACTTCTTTCACAAAATATCAAAATATTTTTGTCTTGGAATGAATTTCATTTTATAGAGAACTGATGGAGTATGATCACTAACCTCCTTCTTTAGCCTGCTTCCCCCCCCCCCCCCCATTTTGCCCCTACCCTATCGATCTTTTGCAAATTGCTGAAAATCTGGTTGTTCTTCCAGGCCTTGGGGTAGGATAGCTGCTTGAACCCCTTTTGTTTTTTGATTTAGGCTCCCCCCCCCCTTTTTATGAATTGGTCTTCTGGTCAGCCATTTCTTCTTCTTCTTTTTTCTTTGATATATATTATTAAAAAATATATACTGCATTATAAGCCATCCAAAATCACCATGGAGTCAGGAGGCCTCAAAATTGGAAACTTAAATTAAATTAAATTGAATTATTAATAATAATTAATTTCCTCTGCCAATAAATTATTAAAGTTAAAATGTAAAAACATTAAAAGCATTAAATGTTCTTTACTGTTCATGAATATTCCTGTAATGTTTGGAAAAAGACATATTTTAATGTATTTATCTTCAAATCAGAAACTTACAGTTTCAGTTCCTGCTACTTTTAGTGACTTTTTCCCCCCAATATCCAAGGATAGGAAATTGCCAAAGACTTCATAGAGTTGCTCCCATGAATTGTAGACTAGTTTCTTGTAATCTAATGCCTCTGGTTATGTTATGTTATGTTATGTTATGTGCAACTTTTTTCATTTTTAGTCAACACGTTAGTCGGAAATGGTGGGAACTGTTTCTAGAGGACATTGGTTGGGGAAATTAATACATGTATATTGTGATAGATATACCAAATCTCTGACATGGTATTGACTATCTAGTAAAGTTTAGTCTCCACATTCATTTTAAAACATTTAAGACTTCCCCCCCCCCCCTTATTTTCTCTTTCTTCTTTCTATAATTGTATAACCATTAGGTGGACTTAGTTTTGGAAAATGATTTTCCTATGATAGATCTCCTAAGAATGAAAAAAAAAAAAAAAGGATCAATAGCATATTTAATTTTCATCTTTACATACGACATGTACTTGTCCTTGATAATTTAAAACAAAGATGCCCACCTAAATGCTGGTGAGAATCTTTCAGATTTGCTAGAATTATTTTAAAATTATTTTTCCATTTTTTTTTTAATATTAATTTCTTTTTTCTAAAAAAAAGTCAGCAGCAAAATCTTGTATCATTCAAAATCATGTGTGTGTGTGTGTTTGAAAACAAAGAAGAGATTAGTTCTCATAAAGTATTATGAGATAAACTTTTTAGCCTCAGACATTTCATCCCTGGTAATACATTTTTTTTCTCATAAATAGTATCAATGAATATTTATATTCTCTCTCTCTCTCTCTCTCTCTCTCTCTCTGAAGTTCATACACAGTCTGAAAATGGAAATGGACAATCAGACCACCACAGTGACTTCCTTTGTCCTTTTGGGATTTTCCTGCAACCTGTCAGTCAACATTGTCCTCTTCTTGGTATTTCTCCTTATATATGCCATAACTTTGATGGGAAATTTGATGATTATGGGGATCACGAGTCATCTTCCAAGTCCGATGTATTTTTTCCTAGCTCATCTGGCTTTCCTTGACTTTTGTTTTTCTTCTGTTACTGTTCCAGAGTTGTTAGTGATTTTCTCTGCGAGCCAGACTATTTCATACTCTGCTTGCTTTAGCCAAATGTTCTTCATCTTTCTAATGGGGACCACTGAAGGTTACCTCCTTGCAGCAATGGCTTATGACCGATATGCTGCCATTTGCAGGCCCCTCAATTATGTGCAAATTATGAACAAAGCATGTTGTAGGAGGCTGGTGGGTGGTGCATGGGCACTTGGCTTCTTATATTCCATAATCAACGTATTACCTGTTTTGAGGCTAAGTTTCTGTGGACCAGATATTATCAGGCATTTCAGTTGCGAGTTTCCAACTCTTCTTGCACTTTCCTGCTCAGAAACTTTCCTCAATAAACTGGCATTCTACATGACAGGAAGTGCCTTTGTAGGTAGTTCATTAATTGTTATTCTATTTTCCTACATCCACATCATCTCAACTATCCTGAAGTTGAACTCCACAGAAGCAAAGAGAAAAACTTTCTCTACCTGTAGTGCTCACCTTATTGTTGTGGTTTTGTATTATGGTACTGGATGTTTTAGGTATATGAGGCCCAGTTCAGCCTCCTCAATTATTGTGGATGAACTCTTCTCCGTTCAGTATAGCATTTCAACACCGATGCTGAACCCCCTTATTTACAGCCTGAAAAACAGGGAAGTGAAGGAAGCCATCAAAAAGCTATTAGGTTACAAATCCTAGATATCTAAAATCTAAACTGTTTTGTTGTTAAACACATGGACCAGTCTGTTGTTACTGAGCTGAAAAATAAATTGAGCAAACTTCAAAAATCCTAAAGAAAAGTTTATATTAGCAGCCTTAACAGGGTAAATTTCAACAAGACCTACAGGATGAGGCTTTTTCACAAAGTGGGGATCAATGGGGGGTGAGGGATGACTATACCCTCCCAAGGGTTTTACATTTCATCTGTGTGGGACACCAAGCATTCTGGACTGGGTTAACTACACATGATAGGTCAGTACCTGGAGGAGGTAATGCTAGTGATGAACCTTTTGCTTATGAAAAGCTTATATTAAGGGATGAGTTACTTCCAGCTAAAAAGAGGTGATAAATCATCCCTTGGATAAAGTGGGCCTCTTGTAATATTACTTTGAGACTGTTTAGCTCTGGAGTTTTTTTAAAACAACCTTTCGCAGAATTTAATTATTTTGATCTACCTTCAAGTGTTTCTTAGAATTTCACTCAACTCAACCATTTATTATTTAGTCCAGATGTTATTACCACTTTTAAATACCATAAGGTGGAATAAACAGATTTTGGTGGAATAAAGGAAGACTTCTAAGTCAGTTGAGCATGAAATTGAGCAAACTCAGGGAGGCAGTGAAAGATAGGAAGGCCTGGCGCAATATGGTTCATGGGGTCACGAAGAGTCGGACACGACTTAACGACTGAACAACAACAATCTAAGTCAGTAAACTATCAATATCTATATTGGGGTGCATAACCTACAGTATGACACCATGGCCATATGATTCCTGCAAAAGATTCAGTATAGACCTAATGATCAAAGATAAATTCATTAACAAATGTATCAGCTAACTGAAGGATCTTTTAGGATTTTACGTTTTAGGATTTTCAAATGAATTATGCCTAGTCTTAAATATGTAAAGAGGGTAAGCTATAACAAGGATCTAAAAAGAGACAGGTACCATTCAGATCTCATCTGGCTGATATCAATGAAATGTTGAATTATTTCAAAACCTTGTCATATTATTGGATCAATTAAGAGGTTCTAGAAATGATTCTGAATTGCTATTTTAAAAAATTTAAATCAGAAAGTTGATTCACTTAAGAAATGTAAACAACTTATATGTCAACTGAATCTTCATATACCCCTAGTAAAAATCCTTTCTCAACTCCATCTTTCTAAGTGCAAAACCTCCCTCTCCCCCACCCTCCATACACACGTAGCAAAATATTTTAACCACAGTGATTTTAGTGATGTGATTGTGTCATCAGATAGATTCCTGGGCTGCTCAAAAAGTTGTGAAGTGGGTTGCAGCTTCTAACCCATCAGGAGTTCCTACATATTTCTTGTAGCTGTGGAGATCAACAGGAGCAACCAGAACATTTCTGCATCTATTTTGTGGTTGGAGTTTGAATTGAAATACAACTAAATTATTCTTTCCCTTTTACTGGAAATATATATTGCAGTATCTCAATTCCCCCCCCCCCCCCCCCCAATTCTGGAGCAGGCAGAACTATATTGATTGACAGTATGGTTGAACTAATTTTCAGAAATGCCATATTCAACTGACATATCCACATCTGAAGAAAAATGTTAACTTAGGGATATTTTTGTTGTTTTGTCTGCTCTGCTAATGCATGACTGTTGCACTGTTGCTTGTTCATTTGAATACACACCATTCT
Source organism: Liasis olivaceus (assembly GCA_030867105.1). Taxonomy (NCBI): domain Eukaryota; kingdom Metazoa; phylum Chordata; class Lepidosauria; order Squamata; family Pythonidae; genus Liasis; species Liasis olivaceus. The sequence continues at coordinate 87,988,928 of CM061351.1, forward strand.
TTTTCAGGTGTTTGAATCACTGCAAAAGCTAATCACATTGATTCAGAGGCACCAGCTTTGAGTCAAGAGTCTGAATTGATTCTTTTCTAATTCAGAAAGCCAGTTTGCTTAGATTCAATCAACATAGTTTATACTGAATATTCATATAACCCAAGTAACAATCTTTTCCCAGCTTCTTTCAGTCTAATTGGTTTCTTTGGATAAACAGACATTTTGTAAAATTATATTAGGTGAGTAGGAGTTCAGTAGTTAAGGTGCTAGATTCAAACAATTATCTTAAAATATTTATTTATTTAATATTTATTTATGATCAATGATCAGCACAGTAGCTACAAGAATAAAACAACATGTAAAAGCAGGCTAAAATACAATTGAGACCTGCCAGTTAAAATTTACACATATAAGAAATAAACAAAAAAGAGAAAACAAAGCAAAACAAAATAGATAAAATAAAAATATGATTAAGATAACATAATAAAAGGACCCTAAACCTAACCCTTTTGTCATCATTCCAGGATTAGGGCACCTTTTTGCAACAATAGCTGCCGATAAGAACTTGGCAACTCTGTTCAAAATAACAGGGTCTGAGAGTAGGAAATAAACCACTTTTC